>QLOY01004020.1:0-11575 GCA_003313965.1 Megacollybia marginata
ACCAAATTGCTGCTATCGTCAAGGCAGCGGTCGCAAATAACGCGTCTGTCGTTGCTCGTAGTGGTGGTCACTCCTATGTCGCGAATGGTTTGGGAGGAGCCGACGGTGCTATCGTTGTGGACCTGAGCAACATGACTCAAATCTCTGTGGATTCGTCGACCAATGTTGCTACAATTGAAACCGGAAACAGGCTAGGTGATGTAGCTCTAGCATTGAACAATGTTGGACGCGCACTTCCTCATGGAACTTGTCCCTACGTTGGTACGTATTCTTCTTGACATCTTGAGTACTGCTGCAACTACAGCAGGGATCGGCGGTCATTCAGGTTAGCATATAACACTAGTCCCTCGCGTCGTCTCATAGTCATAGGCCACGGTGGATTTGGATATACTTCCCGCATGTGGGGTCTAACTCTGGATACCATAACCGCCATGAATGTCGTTCTAGCGAATGGCTCCATCGTAACGGCTTCCAGTAATGTCAATCCTGATCTGTTCTGGGTATGTCCAGTTTCCTGGTTTGATCTCTTTAAGACCTAGCAACAGGCAATGCAGGGTTCAGCGAGCTCATTCGGAATCACGACCTCAACCACGGTCAATACATTTGCAGCTCCTTCTAACGCCATCATTTTCCACTATGAGTGGCAGCAAATCGAATACACAGCAGCTGCCGACGCTCTTGGAGCATTCCAGGACTTTGTCCAGACCGAGATCCCAGCGGAACTTGGCATAGAGATGATTGTAGGCAAAGGACAATCGTTAGGTGGCGTCTACTTGGGTCTCGAAGGTGGTTGGTACGGAAATCCAGAGGTTATGAACTCGACCCTCCAACCATTCCTCAACTCTCTCCCGACCCCCAGCACTATTTCTTTCCTTGGCAACGGGAGCTACATCGACAGTGTCTCCGTATTGGGTGGTGGTTCATTGAACACTAAATCAAAGCCCGACATCAATGACACGTTTTATGCCAAATCTCTGATGACACCGGAAGCCCAACCACTCACATCCGACGCGAGAACAGCATTCATGAAGTACCTTGCTACAGATGGTTTCCAATCTGATCTCGTGAGAACTCTTCGGCTTGCCCTCTGATTATTGACCGTTTTCTAGAACTGGTTCACGGAAATCGAACTCTACGGAGGGAAAAACTCTGCTATTAATGCTGTCCCATCTAACGCTACAGCCTTTATACACAGAAGCTCAATGTTTACTTGGCAATTGTATGCTTCGTCATCCACACCCGGGATTTTCCCTGATTCAGGGTTTACTTTTTTAGATGGTGCGATCATCCGCTCGATTCACGGTTCGTCCAGCTGACAGTCTCGTAGATTTGGTTGGAAACGTTACATCTGCAATGCCAAGCGACTGGGATTACGGTGCCTACCTCAACTACCTCGATACTAGGCTTCAGAACTGTAAGTCGTTTCTTTCCTTCTTTGAACTGCATCCAACAACATCGCACAGGGCAAACCCTCTATTACAACGATTCATACGGTCGTCTGACGTCCATCAAAGCTCAGGTCGACCCTACCAATCTTTTCAAATTCGCTCTTTCAGTCGAAGAAGGAACAGCAGGATCCAACGTCTCAGACTCGAGCGGTAGTCCCAGTTCCGACCATAGCAATAACGCTCCTCACACAACATTCATTCTCACCTCTACACTCTCATTGTCACTCCTTCTACTGGTCCTACTTCTAACATAGAAATTGGCTCGTAATAATGAAACTTGCATGGAGTAAAATCAACTGAATAAATGATAAGCAAGATTGCAATGCTAAGACATCAAGCTCTAGGCTTGGAGTTACTCAATGAATTCATCGCTAAAGCAGGCTGAGTCGAGAATTTGAATCTTTTCAGTAGGAAACGTTCAGCTCATGCATGATCAGTGACTTCAGTCAAATTTTTGTGCTACTAAGGTAGATGTCATCCAAACACTGTAAACATCATGTGATTAAGTGTGACACCGCCAAGAATGGTAGTAATTCCTAAGAAAATTGAATAGAAAATTATTCAAACAATGTATGCAGAATCTGTCACACAGAGTTTTGCTAAAAGGGTTTATAAACATTTATATGCACTTTATTTGGTATTTAAGGCCTCAGCCATGGAGGAGATCCTTTTTTTGTACTTTTAGATGTCAATTTTGTGCATAAATCTTGTCACTGCCAGCTGTCGCTGCTCATGCCACCACAGAAGAAGCACCTACATGACAAGACACAATGTTTGCTTGGTGTGCAACCGAAATGGAGTGCGGTGACTAAGATCAAGCAAGCTGTCGTGCGTACAGCTTTGTTATCTGTTCCTTGCGCTTTGCGGATGCATACAAAAAGGGTTTGGATGGTTCTCAAGCAGCTTGGGCTGCTAAAAGGTATCATGGTCATAGAACATTGCCCGATAGAATCATGGATGAGCTGGATCAGGCAGGAATATGTCAAGGTGGTAGTATTTTACACTAAAAAGGGAACTAGTTCTTTGATTTTTATCCGATTGTCCTATAATTCATTATTTAGACACTTATACTACTTACCTACAATACTGTGCGACAGAATATGCATAGCTATCCTACAGCACGTTCTATAGTCTTCTCAATGGTTTCTCGACTGCGTTTGGTAGTGTGACCGTAACACCACATGACGTTTACAGTGTTTGGACGACATCTACCTTACAACACTGTGCACTCGTAGCTGTGTCTGGGTACAGAGTGAGAACAGGCACAGTTGGAAATGTAGTGAGGACTTGAGACCAGCAGACGACATTACCTCAACCGTCAAAGGTTTTGCGCTGTACTGGTACCGTTACTGGGAAAGGGTGGGGAATGGACCGAACCGACCGCGGTTAATCCACCTGTTCATCTTTCTCAAGATCATTCAAAACCCACAATAGCATCTCCTTATGCAACAGTGATCTGCTGCCCGTCAATAGCTCCTTCCGGCCTCTTGACACTGAGACTAGGAGGATACACCGTCTCAGGCCGTCCAGCCAATCCTGCCCAGTCATAGTCTACTAATTGGAACAATGGCCCCGAAAACTGAGCCTTTCGTTGAACAAGGATATTGGAAGAAAGGATGTCACCATGCACAAAACTGCCAGCATGAAAGGAAGATAACTGATCTGTCAAAAGCTGGATATCTGCTCGGGAGAAGAACACGCTGTGACTTTGCCAATTCTTCATAGTCAGCAGAGAGGTCATCCATGACGACGAGAACCCATTCGCCAGGGAGGATGTCGCAGGCTCGAAGACGGGTGCAAAACCTATAGAATTGGCGTAAATGTGGGCATCCTTCGAATATCTTGAGGTAAACTTGACAAAGAGCTTTTCACCATCCTGGCCTTCTGCGTTGACAAGTTTTTCGTCACTAAACTGCCTGATGTACCGAAATGATCTTGTAATGCCGTCCTGGAGACATGTATACGTTGTCTGGTCAGGGAATGCAAGGTCAGGGAGCGACATCGGGTCAGCGACCGCAGCGAAGAGCCTATGCCATTCCCAGATGGATCCTACTGCCTTTCGATAGGCAGTAGCGGGCTGTCTTTGCCTGCATCGTATGATGTGTGATGTGAAACGTGAGGGGCACCAACTCCGTTAGGACCTGACAGTTGGGTCGCGTGTTGTCCCAAACAGCACCTACAAACCCAAAGTGAGGTCCTGGACATTGTTAGGATCAAGTTGAAAGATATACAATGATACTGACCAACCAAGACACCAGCGAGGCAAGGAAGAAGTGCGTTTTTCACGCGACCGGCCGTCTCTCTGGTTGCATAATAGTAGTACATTAGCGCTTGGCAGAAGGGCTCAGTGTCCCTTGACCCGAGATCATTTTTGGCCGCCCAAAGAGCCCCTTCATCCATACCAGTATCTCCGTTGGTTGCATAGTCGGTGCCCTCTATTGTGGTGGCGGTGATATCCATATTATTGTTGCGAAGGACTCTAAGGAAGGCAGACTGTCGTTCCGATTCGACCGTGTAGAACTTGCACATTGCTTCTGCCAGCTCGGAAACCAACTTATTGTCTTGGGGGGTTGGAGTGATGTTTTAGCAGTCTTCCACAAACTGCCGGAATACGTTGCTCAACAAGGTTACTGGGATGCCGGGGGCCGCATCGGCGGGACGATTGAATTTGAACTGGCGTTGGGGTCATCCTGGACCCGGCGAAATTCGGTAGGTTTGGCCTGTGCTAAGAGAGCCTGAGGGTGGACAGGTTGGGAGAAGGCGTTTATGAAAGTGTTCCTCGGATGCGTGCCAGGCTTCCGTCATGTTAATACAGATGGCGTCCTCCACAATGTTGTAGTTCTTGGAATAATTAGAACGATTCATCTTTTTGGCGTTCCTAGGAAAGTCGCGGGTGGAATATCAACATTTACGAGTTCCACCACCCTGCAAGAAGGGGACAGTCTGATAAAGCCAATGTATGGTTTGGCATGATTCACTGGAAAAAATGTGATACCGATTTCAAGTGGCATGGTTGAAGCAGATAACGGATCCGGGCCGGGCGGCTGGTCGTCGAGTGTCATGTTGCAGATACTCAGAAATTAATCTCGACCCGTTCGCGTCAGGGATGGCCTGCTCGTCGAGTCGGTCTGAGACTAGCACAGCTATTTGGAGGGACTGATGACTTACCTCCTCGTATGCATTACGGCACTATAATTTATACCTGGGCACCATTCTCGACAGTGACTGACACCTTGCTTCATTTTCAAATATCCCTTCCGTCTAATGTGCTTTCTGTCGCAACTTTGACGCGGTCCTCTTATTCCGAATTCGAAATCAGACTCACTCTTCTCGAGCTAAGAGCTTGATGATTTTTTAAATCATCGGCGTCGCATGGTCCTCTTTCCGTTGCGCAATCTCAATGCCAGCAAGTTCAACATCCTCATTGTTGTCGGCATTCGTAACAACCACCCAGAGCACATTATCAGGTGTTTCAATAGCTCCTCGTCCTTTCACTGCTCCAGTCCGCATAGGTACCCTCGTATCTTCTTCGCTGAGCTTCAGCCTCTTGGCGGACACCACAGGAAATAAGGCTTCTGTTCGCTTCTCGTTTCTCCTCTCGGTCAAGTATTCCCTTTGTATGTATCTCACTACCCAGGTCCTGGAAACCACCGCTAGGCTTCAGAACTGTAAGTCAACGACATCACACAGGGCATTCTCTATTGCAACCATTCATACGATCGTCTGCCGTCCATCAAAGCTTAGGTCGACCCTACCGATCTCTTCAAACTCGCTCTTTCAGTCGAAGAAGGAACAATAGGATCCAACGTCTCAGACTCGAGCAGTGGTTCCATTTAAATATTTCCGATCATAACAATAACGCTTCACTCCTTCTAATAGTCCTACTTCTAACATAAACAATAGAAATTGGCTGGTAATAATGAAACTTGCGTTGTTAAGTTATGAATTACAATAAAATCAACCGACTAAATGATGAGCAAGATTGCGATGCTAATAAGACGTTGTTTGTGGAGCTACAAAAAGAGATGTTGCTGTTGCGAGACCAATGGAAGAAAGAACCATTTTTTTACCCCCTCCTATACATTGCATGCGGCGTGAAAAAGAAAAAAAAACCAACTGACTCCGACTAAAAAAGAATAACATGGTAGCATGACAAGTTTACCGCGACCTGACATGCTTCGAAGGCTCCGCGGCAGACTTGGGTTTGGTAGGTTCTGATTCGGCTCGTATCACAGCGTGTGGTAAGTGTGGAGTTTTTGATTCCGATGATGTCGCGGGGGAGGTAGCAGTCGACTTGGACCGTTCACTCTGTTCAGCATCGGAGGATCGCTGTTCGTCTGGCGACGATGTCAAGGACGATGAATCAGAAAATTTCGCCGCCATCTCCAACGGTTCAGACTCGTCCTCCCGAGGGGTGACACCATTCGGAATGGGCTGAGAATCTGCCTCCTCTTTATCCTTAAGAATTTCTCTTGCAACATTATCCAACCCATTAGTCGGAGCACCCATGAAAAGCTGATCGAAATAGCCTCCAGGTTCCACTGGGACACTTTGCTGCAACGGATGACCCATTGGACTCCCTCCCGCAAAGTAAAAGGGCGCCCCACCCATATGGACCGGTGCACCAACAGCAGGATTGATAAACGGATTTGAGCCAACGGCTCCTGGACGTCCCCAAAACGCACCTGGAGATAATATGACGCCTGGCGAGAAAGGGGTAACACCTGGAGCTGGAGCTGATGCACCTCTTCCAACTGCAGTAGGGGTTTCGGGTTGCGGAGCGTTTCCATTTGCTACGGAGGTCTGGATGTCGGATGATGATGAAGTAGGGAACACGGATGTAGTAGGTGATGGCATGGGATGGAAATGAGATGTGAATGTGAAGGGCGGCATTGAGGGTGTTATAGGGATTCCATAAGGGGTCATCATTCCGGATACTGCGGCCGGATGGTGAAGAGGGGATAGATTTACGGGATGGTATACTGGGGAAATCATTGGTTGTGCCATACCAGGCGACATGTTATGCATCGGTATCGAAAATGCTGGTTGTAAGGGAGGGATAGCTATTGGTCCTGGATGGTTTGGATGGGAGGCAGATCCACTTGATTGGGATGTGTTTTGCGAAAGGGGGGGAGAGTAGTCCGAAGGTGGACTTGTGCTAGCAGAAGATAGAGAGGAGCTTACCGTGCTCCGTGAAGGTTTAGATTCAGAGGGAGTGGGCGATGAAGACGGCCGCTGTTGAGAGGGAATATGAACACTGTTGAGGAGATCTGCTAAAGGATCTACGTCCGACGCTGAATGAGCTAAGTTTAGGTTGGACTGTGGTACAGACACGTATGACCGTTGGAGAGTTGGTGGATACTGGTCAAACGGAGAATTGGGAGCTGACAGGGGCCCAAAATCAATGGTATAACCTGCCGGGACAACGATGTGGTTTGGTCTGGTTGTTTGGAAGGGAGAAGCGGAGCGTAAGGAAGAACTGCTTTGATAAGAGCTCAAGGTCGGCGAGGCCGGTGTGGTTGCTGGTAAACTCGAGACAGTGTATCGGTCGTAATGGACTTTGAGTATTCGCCCATTATACTCATAGCTGAGAGAATGTAAGTAAGAATGTTGGGAGTGGTCTGTTTTACCCGTTGAACATCTTGAGGGCGCGGTCTGCGTCATAATCGGTTGCAAACACAACTGTTCCAAATCCTCGCGAACGACCGTCTGGGCCCATGGCCACATCAGCACGTATGACGGTGCCCGCTTGTCTAAACAAATCCTTGAGATCCTGCCACTGGCAGTGAAAGGGAAGCTGGCTTGTGTCAAAAACGGAGGTGAGTACTTGGATATGACTTACGTTTCCAACGAAAATATTTCTAATGTTGTCTACACCGTAGGGATTATAGTCAAGATCCGTGCGAGCGGGGGAATGTAAGCCGATAGAAATGTCTTGTATGAGACCTGGATGGTCCAAGTCTTGAGGCAGACGGTCTGGACGTACTTCAAGAATTCTAGTCTGCCAAGAGTAACCATTGAACATATCAATTGCCCTGCCAGCGTCTTCCGCGGTTGCGAGAAGAACTGTTCCATAACCTCGGGAGCGATTATCAGGTCCAAGAGATACGTCAGCCCGCAACACCGTGCCAGCCTTCCTGAAGAGATCCTTGAGGTCTTGCCAACGAACTCTGTAAGGAAGCTACAGAAACTAAGAATTAGGGTGATAGGGTGGGATTGACCTACATTTCCAACGAATAGCTGTGTTCTAGTGTCCTTGATGGGCCTGCCATCTGCAGTGGAAGTGGCCATTTGTATGACTGCCTCGATGTCGTCGTTGGTTGGCGGCGTCGACGATTCCATTCCAAACGGCCGTACAGCAGCGTTGCAAGTCAAGAACCTGGCTCCACTGCAACGATCGTGACAACCGAAATAACTACGTCATCACCGTTCAAAAAGGCTTTACTTTCAACTCAGCTTTGCGCGTCCTTACTGACGTCACAGCCTCAGATCAACTTGGTCGTTTTGATGCGTCCTGTTATTTTGGTCGAGTTTTCCTTCCTCGTTCTCTATTCATGCTCTGTAAAAGTCTGCAAACTGCAATGCTCGATACGAGACGTGACGTGCTCCACTCGTTCCATCATTCGGCACAGTATCGGCTCATGCAACTCCACGTGTGGTGTAGATGCTTGAAAACCTTGAAAAAACAGCAGTCTGACCGTAACTGAATGGTAGGACTGTTTACGACGAGTGCTTGCAGATCCTGAACTGACATGGGAGTCAAAAAACCTTCGGAGTTTGAATACTAGTATCATTGTGGCCACCCTTCAACTGTATGAATGCTACACTACTAATGACCCGAGCAGTCGGCTTGGTGCGGGGGGCGTAGCCGTCCTCGGTAGAGGCACACTGGGTGGATAGGCATGCAAGGGGGCCTCTGCAGAATGTCTAGGGCTTTCCGTAGCAGAGTCCGACAAGGAGTAAATACAAACCGCCCACCATTCCGAAATGCACGTGACCACCCAAACAAAGTCACAAAGTCGTTCGGGGCATATTTTACGCAAATCTCCAGCCCATAACAGCCTGTATACATTCTATGTTCATAGTAGTAATGTATGTTTAATCTCACAATTATGAGTTGAAGCTACGTTGGGTTGGCATCCTCTGGCATCCCGGAAATCAGTCACGTGATCTCATGAACCGTTTACCAAAGTCCCAGTACTCACTGCATTCAGAGGTTGTGTAGGCAGAGCCTGTAGACTTGGGTAGACTTAGGTAAGCATGTCGTCTATGTCAGCCTAGCCGAGTCTAGCCGGCTCGGCTTGAGTAGACTTAGATCGACATTGAGTAGGCCAAGGTAGACATGGGCTGAGCTAAACTCACGTGGTCTACACCAGCCTACACTAAACCTGAATGCAGTGCTAGTCAACATAATACCTGCGTCAGTGAATACCTTGGTTTGGAGACAGGGTTTTCAGTTTGATACGAGTCTATGAGGGACTTTACTGATGCTGAGAAAACATTATTGTGATTTATTCCCGTAATTTATAGGTGTTATAAGCCGGATTTAAGGTAGAAAATGTAATCATATTAAGTACTAAATAGAGGCTTGAATCCCCCCTAAATTTCCTCGATGGTGTGCGTACGTTGGACTTGGTAAACAACGGTTCATGAAATCGTCACGTGACTGATTTCCGGGATGCCAGAGGATGCCAACCCAACGTAGCTTCAACTCATAATTGTGAGATTAAACATACATTACTACTATGAACATAGAATGTATACAGGCTGTTATGGGCTGGAGATTTGCGTAAAATATGCCCCGAACGACTTTGTGACTTTGTTTGGGTGGTCACGTGCATTTCGGAATGGTGGGCGGTTTGTATTTACTTCCGACAAGGTAACATCATGCCTGGACCCGCCTACAGCGCCGTCGAAAATCTGAGCACCATCCTTATTTTTAACGCCCTGATAGGGTGCCTTCTTCTCCTGTCGGACATCCCCCAAGCACCCACTAAGATGTTGGCCCCGTTTTCTAGGCAAGATCAAGATATAAGAAAATCTGAAGGTACTATCGACGTACTGCAGACACCCGGTAGGTGCAGCTAAAGTGCCCGAAACAATAAATGAAGCAATCAGCAGGAGAAACAACATTGTGGATAGGGAGACCAGCTCACGGCTCTCGCTCTTCTCCAGCAGCATCTTATATCCATGATTCAGCTTTTGGTCAAGTGGCCGCGTTGACCGATTGAAGTGTATATGCGACATCAGCATTCCGATTTTCCTCACAATGAAGAGGGAAATTGTCTGTCTCCGAGTTACTTGAAGTTGACCTTGCAATAGACATGAGTTACCCCATGAACAGCTGCGGAACAATCTGGTAAAAGTGCGGTCCTACAAGTTTCCCCATGTTCCGCGCTAGCGCTCTTTTAGATGTTTCATACTTATGGTCGACGGACCATATGCTACCATATACGTCACCTTAGGAAGGACGTGGTCTAGAAGTATATTGAGGTTTCTTGTAGAGACAAAACCTTGATATATACCCAAGGACGTCAGGACTTGCCTATAAATGGAATAGTGCCAGAAGTATGACATTATTTTTCATCGTAAAATCGGCAGTCAAGTGTCAACTGCTTACCTCAACTGTCACGACCATGTGACTAGAGGGCAATCAACGTTAATCAACTGTAGAATGTTTATTTACGTGCTATTAGTGTACTTTACCAGTAAATGCCTCTTAAGATCTCTTGCCATGGACTCACAGTCTATCAAGGCGTTCGAAGTGGTAGAGAGGTTTGGTGAGGTGAAGGAGAGGTTGGTAAAGGTGATGGAGAGGTGATGGAGAGGTTGGTAGAGGTGACAGAGAGAGGTGATATTTGTAAACCGCTTAAAGGCTGGGGTATAAATCTAATGTTGCGACTTTCTTGCTAGTCTTCTCATCTCTAATCATGAGTGAATCTGACAATCGTCGTGATGAGCTCATGCTACAAATGTTTGCGCAGTTTCTACAACAGAACCCTTCCACTCCTTCGACTCCAGCTATTTCCACTCCTTCAGTCTTAGCTCCTTCTACGGCTTCAAGTCCATCTCTTCCGGTGGCACCGCCCAATTCTCCTGCTGCCCCCGCTTTACTTGGGTCTATCCAGCCATATCAGTCTGCTCGGGTTCCTGCTGCCTCACAAACCTCTATTGGGCATCCCTCCTTAGCAAGCATGATCAACGCTTCACCTGCCATGCCATTTTCTGGTATGCAGTCTATTGGCATTGCGATGCCTCCAATCTCTGCCACAGGTTCTCTGACGACCACAACATCTACTAACTCTAGGAGATTGGAGTCTGCTGCAAGGACTTTGCCACGACCATCTACTGCGATGCTTCCAGTCCGCGGTGGAAGACGAGGACGTGGTCAAGCTATCCCTCCTCCCACTCTCAATCGTGCTGAAAGGCCTGATATGCAAAATGCTTTCCGTGCAAATGGGTCAAATACAGATATTTTGTGCAATCTCCAGGTCAATGTGATCCCACCATGGCCAGATCATCTATATCGCACAGAGCTTACCCGGAAGGTACAGTACTCTTTTCAAAAAGTAACATCAAGCTGAATTTCTACAGGGTGAAGCAATCTTTCATGTTGTGCAACGGGATGCTATTGAAGCATTCAATGAAAAAATGGGATTAACATTCCGTTTTGCAGACCTTCCAGCCAACACCACCTTGGAAACGATTATTCAAACCATAGCTGGACTTTTGGAAAACATGGACACAGTTCAATACACCTTCCTTCTTCCATCTCAAGTAGCGAATTCATCTATATTTAATCAAAACTCGGACCTCAAGTTGCACTGCATGGAGTTCGTTAATGCTGGACGTCCAGATAGATTTGGCCGCATCCGCTTGCGAGATGCTTCTTCCACATCTGTCAGTAGGCGTAGTACAGTCATGCAAATTGCTGGTCAGCGTTCCATTGGTATCGCTCGTTTAGCCATGTCTGGAAATTATTTCATTCTCAATATGAGTGTGTCTTTTGCTCAGGATTGACTATTTTCTAATCTAGACTTCTAGGAGCAAAATATCAAATGACGGGAAAGTTCTCATTGCATGCAGCTGGTTTTGGAGATGACCCAACTGTCCATGAACACCCTAAT
>QLOY01004021.1:0-13421 GCA_003313965.1 Megacollybia marginata
TGCCCCAAGCTCGAAAAGAAGCCCTAAGGAATACTGAGTTGAATTTTTGGTGTAAGGCACTCCATCACCAAAGTGTCACAATGATCAGAGCATGGGAATTCCCTAACTTATTTGGGGCAGCTGTTGATGTCAAACTGGTACCAACAAGACCCGTATACGGTTCAAACACATACCGTATTCAGGACAAACAAACAACAATGCGGTTTTCGATCACCAAGGACGAGCTTCCAGGTACTCAGTCACTTCTGCGTTCACTCACATAATGATGACTCCCAACTGTAGCGAACGACACCAGTAACTCGTCACTGAGGAAGCAAGCTGTACCAACATGGCGAGGGTCGGTGTCTGTCCACCACGAGTGCAATACTTGGTGCTATGTTACCAAGTGACTGACCTTCAGACCACAGTTATTAGCCACCTCTTTGTACTGTTATTGATATTGGTCACCATGAACTGAGTCCATGGAGAAAATGACACAAACCTGGTGTGTAAAAGTGGCAAGTGGGTAGTCACGGTTGGTGAGACAGTTAGTAACTGCTCACCGGCCATTGCATTTGCGGTGAGTGTCCACCTTGCCCTCTTGACACTCGACTCAGTTATCGGAAACTTCCACCTGATTTTACGGTGAGTCTTAGCCTGGATTCCCTCACCACTTTTCGCACATTCCGTATGTAGCAACCACAACATAGATTACAACCGGACAACAACGTTCACCATGCTGATGTTCAACAGTCTTGGCTCACCGTCTATTGTACTCTCAGTAAGCGATAACTGTGACTCGAAATTTGTCCACGGGTGACTGTTCACCATCGGCGGGGAGAATGCTCCTTATTCACCTTCTGTCAAATACTCGGTAAGTGATAACCACTTTCCCAATTCTGGCGCTGGGTAACTGCAAACCATTGCGAGGTGTAACAGTCCTCCATCACCCTGTATCACATACTTGGTACGTACGTACTCACTACGATGTGAGGAATGACAATAGGTGACTGTTCACCATTGGCGGGGAGAATGCTCCTTATTCACCCTCCGTCAAATACTTGGCAAGTGACAACCACATTGCATATTGTACCGCTTGATAACTGCAAACCATCGCGAGGTGTCACAGTCCTCCATCACCCTCCATCCGAAAGTCGGTATGTCATAACCGTGCTGCTCATCAAGGCGATGGGTGATTGTTCACGGAATGTAGGGTAAGTGGAGCTTACTCACTATCTATCAAACACTCCGTTCCTGATTACCAGACACAGATTGTGATCATAGGAGAACACTCACCAATTCCGATGCCAACTAGTCCTCCTTCACCACCTATTGTGCTCACAGTAAGTGATAACCAGGATGGACACACCCTTCATCAGTCACTAGTCACTAGTCCGATGTTGTCTGGACCTTGTTCACTGTTTCTGGAGCACCCAGAAAATGGTAACCATCGTGCAGAATACGAAGACAGGCACATGTTCACCATCTGAAGTGTATATGGTGTTGCCTCACTGTTCGTTCGACTCTCAGTACCTGACAACCGTGACGTGGATTACAATAACGGGTGAATGACCACCATGCTTATGTTGAGTGGTCCACATCCACCGTGCGTCGTCTTCACAGCAAGCTATAACCATGTTAAGCATTATGACAATGGTTCACCTGATTTAGTAACTGGTATGTCTAAACCATTGGTCTTGTTCCTGGCAACCTGTAACTAATCAGTTATTGCACAGGAGGTTCCCTCACACTTATGATTGTATTTCTGGTAACCGGTTACCAATCCAAATAAGCCCCACATCATTATCAGCTGGATGTAGCCATCGAGCAGTAGTACCGGTTGATGCACAGTTTAATTAGTAATAAACACTGAATTTGGACGTATTTATTAACATCTTTTCCTCATCACAACCGCTCAGCACCCATTATCGACCTGTTGCTTTCCCTTTGCTCACAACATAATGGACAGTGACTACATACCATAGCAGACGGACCATCGGTCAGTTCTTCATTGCCGATACAACACACCTTAGGTTTCTGTCACCAGCGGGGCCTTGCACGGTATTCAGTCACCTTATAGCTAACAGCTCATTACTGTGAGCTTTCAACCCACCACACAGAACAAGCCTTTGGCTTTCCTGCTATGCTCTCAGTCAGAGTATAGGCTCAAATACAGAGATAGCCTCAACGCTGTCAATGAGGTCCCATTTCCTCCTTCCGACCACTGTCTTTCAGACTCTCTTTCGCATGTATCGTACTACCGATCCCTGTTGACGCCATTGAACTTCTCAGATATTCTCCTTTGCAACTATGTCACTGCACTCGGTCGCACTTGGTCAACTTTTCCGTCCGCTTCAAAGACGGCCTCATCGTTGTCGCACGTGTCACCACTCTTGTCCCAATGTCTTCTTCATTCAGATGTATCTGTGGCCTCGTCACAGCGAAGCCAAAGAAATGTGGCTCCTGCAATTCCAAGCGCTACTGTGTAAGTCTCAATGTTTCAGAGGCTTGATGGCAATGCTTACAATCTAAGTCGTGAGAGTGCCAGCAACGAGACTGGCCCGTACACCAGCAAGGGTGTAAGATTGATTCCCTTACCATCCCAGGAGAGAAGCGTGTCTTGCGTTTCTCATGGAAATATCTCAATACAGTCCTCCTTCTCGCAGTATCTTCAATGCCCCCAGATTGCAGTGTCAAAGCCACTGCCTCTACCCACCTCTTCCATGTCTGTCTCTCTCACAGCAATGTTATCTCTGGTAACTCCGCATCGTCTGTATAGTGCATCGCATGCTCAATATATAGCTGTTTTATTGATTATTCTACAGTTTTGAGCAGTGCCAGTGGATCCTTCCTGACACTCTACTCAACACCCTCGATCCCAGTGCCAAGGAATATTCCGAAGTCACTGATAGATGGTGCCAACGCTTGGAGTATCACGAGAAGCTTCGTCAGCTTCGTGATCCCGCCGTGACCGTCGCTTATCACTGGGATAAGTTAACCATGATTACCTATCCCCTTTCCAATGCAGATACCGGTAAGAGGCAGACATGGTTGGAAGTGCAAACTTTGGCTGACAGCTCTCGAGCGCTCCGTGAGGGAGCTGAGCTGGCACTCAAGGTTAGTCTAGGTAATAGCCAGCAAGCTAGACGAAGGAAGCAGTGCCCAGCTCAAGAGTAATCATCCTATATGTATGTATGAGAACCAGAGATTTGTTGTCCCAACCGCTAAGTGTCTTCTGATTTCCCCATTATGTCTGAAACGAATCCCTCACTGCCTGCGATCGACCCATCTGCAGACCACTGTTCCAATGACAGTACTGGGTCCAGTGAGCACGAGTATCCACTACCGTATTTATCACCACTGTGTGGTCGCCCTGATTGCTGTCGTGTGGATTGCCATACTGGACCAAGCGTGCAAGCATACATCTATGCCCAATCAGTGGTGAGTTCAAATTTTGGTGGCATCTTTATCCACTCATCACGTCTACAGGAGCAGACTGTCTTCTCCTTTCCATGGCAATTCCCCTTGATGAAGCAAGAGAGAGGGTGGCAAGTTGTTTGGTGCCCTATTCTTGCCCACGACCTACGCATTGAACAAATGGACACAGAGAACCTTTATTACAATGTTTACTTGCTCGACGATTCTTGGGATCCTCTTGCAGTTTATGACACGGGTATCTACTATCCAGACAACCATACTCAACAATTTCTTATAGTACGTGCACCCGGTCTAACAGATCATCAGTGCGTTGGATTATTGCAGCTCAAGAAGAGGTTGAGAGAGGTTAGCATGAAGACACAAACGTAGACACCAACACGCACAAAGTTTTGGTTTTGTACTACAAAGCTAATACCTAAACTGTTGTCGAAGAGCCAATTGAGTTCCCGAAAGCTGAAATCTTCGAAATCTCCTTCAGCTCGAGCATATGTTCATCCCTACGCTTTTGAGCACTGGCAATTACCTTGTCACACAGCCTGACAACAAGGTCCGCTGAGTCGTCCTTTTGTTCAAAAAAGTCGTCAGCATGTAACCCAAACCACCTCTCAAAAATCTGAGAGACGAAGAAGCGCTGACGAGGATCCAAATACATGTTCTTCCAGCTCTCCATAACCCCTTCCTCTTCTGCATCAAACATCTTCCACAAGATTGTCTCTAGCACTGTAGCATCCTCATAACATCTGCAATGGAGGAAGCCTTTGCGGCGTGCTTTGAAACCTTTATCCTCCTTACAGTTGACATCCCGTATACCTTGACCAGTGATGATGCAATCCCCATAATGCGCATCGACATCGTGAGTTTTTCGGATGGTGGAGTGATAGAAGCATTGGACATTATTAGTTCCCGAGGCAGTCATGCAGCTGAGCACTAAATCTCTGTTGCGTAGCATTTGCTCGTGGCCCAGTGCCGGGACCGACCGCAACCACTTGACCGCCTGGGAACTTAGCCGCTTCCGCATGTGAGCCTCTTGGTTGGCAAACCTTCCAATCTCTTTGGTTATACTGTCTGTCAAAAACACTCGGGAATGAGCCATTGGTCCAAAAGTAAGAAACCTTACCTTGTTTTACTTTGTCAACCTTGTTGAAATCGGCAGTCAAATCACGCCAAGTAGATGGAGCAGGCAACTTTTGGCCTTTCTCATCACCTATCTTCAAACGCTTCGCTCCCTTCTCACTGCTTGCCTTCTGGTGTCTCTTTCGTTTCTCCGGCACTCTCTGAGTATCGTCATCGTCATCAGAAACATTGCTGTCACTGCCTTTGTCACTGTCACCGTCATCATCTTTGTAGCTGAGCTCTTCTTCTTCACTCGATGTCGGCTTTGCAGTGTCTTTGGGTCTGTTCTTCCCAGTCTGTCGCCGCTTTTGGGCCTTACTCTTTGAACTAGTCCTCAGCGCCAGGATGCTGTCTAGTAAGGGCTTGGGGAGCTGATGCATTTCGAGCTTGTCTATAAGATTCATATCAGGTTTGACATCAATGTTATCAGCTATAAAAAGTGAGTACAGTTCAGACCTCTGGTTCCATAAGCTCACCAGACTTTTCCTCAGAAGTAATGGGTGGTTCTACGACTGGCGTAGGCAAGCAACTAATATCCCGTGATTCTGCCAATTCAGTTCTTTCAGTTGTTTCTGTAGCGGCTGGTGTGGGGAAGTGACCTCTTGCTGGGATATGCTGTTCTGGATCCACTGAAACAGTTTTTCCAGGTGACTCTGTGGCTGTGTCGGGTGAGTGACTAGTAGGCTGTTCCTCGGATTTCTGTTCGTCTTTGGTGTCACCTTTTGGGAATGTCAGCATAATGACCTTCCCTGTACTAGAAACGGCACACACCACCATTCTTTGGCATGGCCAATGGATCCGCTGATGTTGCACCCTCGCCTTTGGCGTCTCCTGATTCTACAATCGAGATTTTGTTTCCTTGGGCTGGCGCTCAGTCAAAACAGTGATTGGTACGAATAATAGTCCATACCAATGTTCTTTGACGCCGCTGATTTCTCCAGATCTACCAATGGATCCGACGATGTTGCACCCTCGCCTTTGGCGTCTCCTGATTCTACAATCGGGATTTTGTTTCCTTGGGCTGGCGCTCAGTCAAAACAGTGATTAGTACGAATAATAGTCCATACCAACGTTCTTTGACGCAGCTGATTTCTCCAGATCCATCAGCTCTTTGGTGAGTTTGGCAATAACTTCACGGTGCTCTGCCTTCTTAGCAGGCAGTTGCGCTCATAGCAATTTCTCCTCTGTTTTTGCAATTAAATCTTTTATATCCAAGGTTTGCCGCTCGAGGGTTGTGTTAGTGACTGAACGTTCTGACCGTCTGCTAGCCATAGTAACGTTGACTTGTAAAGCTTGCCCTGATGGTTTTGCCTAACCCAACGCACCACTGGCAAGGTTCGTTTCACTGAGTTTGGTGTTTCATGTGACTGATATCCGCATCTTTTTTTTTTTTCATGTCGTACAGGTAACTCCTTCAGTACTGCTTGCGCTACACTAATCAGCCGCTACCACATGGGTCTCTGGGTCTTGGAGATATTGTGGGAGCTCTGTCGTCCCCCATTTTCCCCCACTACGAACCAGATTTACCCACAATCTTTGCAATACCCGCATTTTCTCTGGAGGCAATGGAGGTGTCAAGAAATGTTGAAAGCCACGGCAAGTGGCTCTGTGCATGTCATCTCAGTTGGTGCACTGACTCTGGTATCAAAATTCTAAGTACTAAAATCGGGAGAGTACTTACCACTGACAGGTATCTCCCAATGTTATCAAACCTGCTGCTTTTGCCTAGGCTCAACACCACCATGAAACGGTGTCCATCCTCATTCTTCTGACGTTTGGGCTTGCAACCTGCGTATCTCTTCGCAGTCTTGTTCAATGCAGCCTCCCACTGTGCTGCCGAAGCGGACATGTTGGTCTATCAAAAGGAGAATCGACTGCCTCCTACTCAGGGTAACATGTTAATTTAAGATTTTCGCCAACGTACATAATGACAGGAAGTGTCAAGTCTGTCACACATACTTAGCATACCTAATTTTACACCGCTCCCAGAGTGTTGTATACACCTCAATGCATCATCCTCCTTACCAGTTGCGAGATAAGTGAACAAAACAAAAACGGTAGCATCAAAAATGGCATTGATCCCATTTTTTGCCGTATTTGTTTCAAGGTCAGTCCGTGTAGCCCGGTGAGATATTTCTTTAGCAGCCCCATGCCAGACAATGGACGAGGGAGGTTTGGGTAGTATATTGTCTTGTTTCTAATCGATGTCTGAACCCCAAATTCGGTGAGGTGCAGAAACAAACCTTTGTATGGTAAGCGCTACAGCGGCGGCCAAAATCCCCCTTTGGTTTAGCCTTGGTTAGCGAGCTCCAATCGTTCAATATGCATGAATGGCAGTCAGCAGTGGCAAGCCTCTGGCAGCATGATAAAGCATGCAATCTTGTATCGGGTATGGTCAAATGGGTGGTGTATATTGTATGTACAATATATGTGAAAACCAACTCAATCGGACCAAGGGAAAGCATCAAACGAAAAGGTCAGAAGAAATTGAAGCGAGTTTAGGCTTAACTGGGTCACTCACCTAATGCACTACTGCTTGTCTTCGACCAAATCATGCCTCGTCCACGCATATACAAGACTCAACTGCAGAAAATGGAAGCCAACCGACTCAAGAGTGCACGACATTATAAAAAGTGTGTAGTAGCCGTTTGGTGAGATACCATTCACATTTTAACAGAAATAGTGTTACCATTAAGCATCGTTTAAGAGAAAGGTACACTATGACCAGGTATATTTCAATCTACAGACGACATGGATGACATGTGTAATTCTAAACTGCACAGGAAAACCCCAGCTATCCATACAACTCCTCCTGGTATATCACAAGACAACAGAATAGACGCAGAGAATGAGAAGCTTACTATGTGAGTTTGACACCACAGTTTGGACGGTTTGACTGTAGTTCTTTCTAGAAATCAACTTTACCTTTGTCATTGTAAGCTGCGACAGCGAGTCAGCACAGTGATAGGGCCATCCATCACATCATTCCTCGAAAAAACCTTCCGTATCATCACTGGACTAGATGCCGATCCTCATTCAGAGGCTGACACTGGCATCAACGCCTGGTTTACCTCTTGCGTGAAAAGATTCCAAAAGTACTTGAAACGAAGCTGTTATCAAAGCTCACAAATGTTTCTGATTGCAGGCTATGCACCGTACACAAGTGAGGCCAAGAGGTTAACTGAGGGGTTACAGCAAGTGCTGAACTGGTTAGGGGATTTTGACCTTGCATTAATGTCTGAAGATGGTCGTCTCGCTGTAATCGAGATGCACGATGCTGCTGAGCTGGCATATCAGATAGCCGGCTGTCAATTGGACTTATAAAGTCGAGTACTATAGTTAAATACTACCTACTTGCTCTGGCTTTTTTGCTCGAGCAATGCCTCAAGTTGATGAATACGGGCATCTTTAGACTTGAGATCTTCCTCCTTTTCCCTCAGCTTGGTTGCGATGTCCGCATTCGACTGTTTCAGTGATTGCTTAAGGCCAGCGAATGTTAGGCACATCTGCCTGTGCGCCTCCAAAACCGCTTGACCTCCATCCTTGCGGAGACGTGTAGAGTAGAATGAAGCTGCCGACTTTGATACCCCCAGATGGTCGAGGATCACATAAAGCCAACATCCCGTTTCTTGTGAGATACGCTCGGCCTGTTATAGGGTTGAGATGACGGAGGCGCATTGATGTAAACTTACACATCAAATAAAGTCGGGCATGAGTCTCCTATAGCGATGCTGGGTGTAGCTGTAATTGCTAGATGGTGCACGAAGGGGCTTCTGACGACTAAGATCTAGAGGATGTTGATAGGAGGGCAAGTGAAAATAGCACCACTGACCAGTCCAAGGGTTAGGTCCAAGAAATGTGTTCTGCACAAAACCGTGTGATATGTTAGAGTTGTCTTCGGTTTCAGTGTGGGTATCGCTAGCGGTGACCTCGGTGTCTTCTAGGTCTGCCACAGGCTGTTTCGGGGCCTTTACTTTTCCCTTGCGAGCTCTTTCAGCCGCCTGCTTGGCCTTAACAACTTGTTTGGCATGCAGTTGGTGCAATTGTTTGGTTGCTGCAACAGAGGGTTTGGATGGAGATGACAGGGGTGACAATGATATCGCTGAGGATCTAAATGGTGACGAAGTCGTGCCCATACTGTCAGGGGAGGATAGAGCTAGTAGTCTAGGATCAATCTGATGCCGCTGAGCAAAGCTTGGCTGAAAAATGTAAAGCACTTACAGCTGGCGATCCATGTGAATAATGGGGGGAGTGCCCCGGAAGAAACATATGTGGACTGGAATTAGGCAGGCGTGTGGACGATTCATAAGTAAAGGACGGTGTTGCCGGGTTTTGTGACCAACAGACACAGCCCTGTCACAGTCTGCGTATAGTAAGATTGATGATCAACAGAATGGAATTGGGAATACCAAAGATCTCTCTGGACCTCGACAATGATGATGTACCAGACATCAGTTGGGGAGCATCGGACCCTATGCTGGAAACTCCGCCGAAACGCAGAAGGGTTCAATGTAGTGGTTTGCAGCGAAAACGAAGACGTAGGGACCCACCGCCAGTACAGCCTGCCACGGAGACTGCATTAGACTGTGAGGCAAACCCTGCTGGCGAGCCCTCATTGGGAGATGAATGGGGAGTAGGATTTGGAGATGAATGGGGAGTAGGTGAGATATATCAAAGTGGCGAGGAGACAGGAGAAGGCACGCAGGATGCTACTGGGGCGGATACTGGGGCGGATGACACATATGAAGCGTACCAACGTGCTGTGCTTGCTGGTGTGGCGGATTTTTACCAGATCGGGGAAGGGGTATGTGTTGTGAGAGGTTGGAACTCAAGAAAAGAAGAACCGACGGTAGGCGGGTCTTTGCGAGAGGTTATTTTGCTAACCAGTTCCACAGATGAACTGGTTTCATTTGTCATTTTGCGCGGTGGGGAACGAGGTTTTGGTGTTGTGCAAATGCTACCTGTGTTCGCAAAAAAGCGACGATCACTGCATTTACAAGACGTTCTTCATGGATTACCAAGACGAGTTATTCAACACAGATGTGCAGTGGACGGACATCAGTAAGTGTATATATAAGGTCATAGCATGGGTTGACTATGCCATGTAGGAGGAATAGCAGTTCTGGTTACGCGCATGCCAGTGAATGAAGAGTATTTGGTGAGCATCTTTTCAGTCGGCACGCCAATGGAAGAACCTAAGCGTGTCATTGTCGTGCATGATGGTGATGATAATGGCAATGGAGCATGGAAATGCAAATCCGGCTGCAGCAAGAGCTCCCCATGTGTACACGTTAAGAACGCACAGCATGCGCTTCAACGGTGGGTGCAGAAGGATCCTGACACGAGACATGAAGGGTCAGAGGATAATGGAGACAACGAGCTTGGTGAACCCAAAGGTAAGCTCGTATTACGATTGCAATAAACGAAGCTGAAACAAGGGGTTAGTAATCGCAGCAAGGACAGATGATTCTATCTCGTACCTGCCAATCAGACCCCCCCGGTGGTGTTCTTTGCCTTCAGATAAAAACCTCTATGAGTATGGACTGCCACTTCGAAGTATTCCTGAGGTCATCCAGTTGGATTCATCCGCATCTTGCTGGTGTCGTGGATCTGGTTCAACATGGAACCCCGGAATGCCTGTGGTGAGACGAAAGGGCACCATATACACCATTATAGAAGCGAAGGAGGTGATCATCGAGTTGCAGGAATGTCCAACCTGTCCTCGACGCAGACACAGATTTATTGGGCCAGAACCAAGACATATTTCTTTGTTCAACTACAACAACTCGGTATTCTTCTCGCACGAGCTGCTAGATGACTTTACCAGTATGGCTGTTTCTTCTGAGACACCGTTCGCAGCATTCGTGAGTGTGATGAAGAGGCGCTATCAATGTTCAGACAAAGCGTTTGTGGGCGAGGACTTGTTTCGTTCCGTCTGGTTCGCATACACAAGGTTGATGGCATTTGGGAATGATATGCACTGTACAAAATGTGGTGATGCACCGGATCACTTGATATGGGATGGCGTCACTGTGGCATTCCAGAAGAAACACTTGCTGGCTTCGCTTGAGCCTCCAACTGTTATTCAACAGGGTGTTTGCGAGAAGAGAGGTAGTGTCATATATGTGGGACAGCAACAGTGCATCACGGATAAGGCAGTGCGCAGTGGGATTAGGAGGTGTCTGAAAGGTGTTAGTGCTACAGGCAGTGATGCGGCGCAAATGGCGCACTGGAACACTGTTGATGTTGTGAGCAGGAAGCTGGAGGAAGTCAACATACACTTACGTTCAAGATTTGACCGTGAGCTGGGCCGTAACCGACCAGATACTGCACTGTCGTCACCAAGTCAACAGCTGTGGAAGCAGGTGAGTGTACCGCAGACAGGTTTAACATTGAACTTACCGAGGTGGTGATAGTTGAGCATGCAAGAATCAGTTCTTCAGATGATCAACAGACCTGCCCTGAGCGCGTTGGGGCACTTCATTGCTGATCCTACTCAATTCAATGCTTCCCGGTGCATTGGCATTCCAGCGCTTTTGGCGGTGCTCACGGAAGAGAGGTTGGAAGGGGGGGAATACAGCTGTGAAACGGTGGAGATAGCATCTTGGTTGCATCAGCGCGCCACATCAATTCTGCAGGGTTTGATGAAATACAAGGAAGTGCCGAAGCAATGGGAAAGCAACAGGCAGGAGACAAGTGGGGAATTGGTAAGCAGGATGCAGACATCAGCGACGGACACTGACAAAGAATTGACAGCGTGGGTGTTACTATAACATGCCGCAGATTCGGGACCGGCCAGAGTATCCAAGGCTGGCGCATGATCAAAAGAAGGGATCAGAAAACAACCGTGGCACGAAATGCTCGAAGTTCTATTCGAAGTATGGGGAGAAGAGGCTGACTGGCGGGTTGATGGTCGTGTGGTGCGCTCACAGCATAAGTTATGGTTTCCACTGCATCGCGAAGGGTGAAGGGCGAGATGACGTCTTTTCGGCATTGATCACTAGGTGGCCGAAAGCGCCAAAGACCATTGTGTATGACTTTGCTTGTGCATTGGGACCATATTGTATGATCCGCGAGCCTGAATTCTTCGCTGATACATTGTTCGTTATTGATGGTTTCCATGCAAAAGGCCACACAAAGTGTTCGGATGCTGCGTTTCTGAGGACGTATGCAAGAATGGACCCGCGTTTGGAAGGCCTAAACTTGAGTGCTGCGGAATGTGGAAATGGGGGAATGGGGAGGATTAGGAAGTCAGTGAGCTATATGGGACAAGAACGAGCCATTCGTTTCACAAGAGTTTTTTTAAGTGTCTGGAATTGCTTGAAGACGAGGAAGATGTTGAGATTGGATTAAATTACGGTGGGGTTGTAACAGGGCAAGCTAGACATACATCAGTGAAGTGACAGTGCAAAACTTATGATTCACTCACTAAATATGCTGAGGTGTTCGTGCACATCAACATGGTGAACGTGCGACCCGACCTGGGTGCCAATAAATACGGTGAGAAGCCAGCTGCTAGCACGTGGTCATGCGTCACCCTAAATTAGGTATAACGTGAGGGGTCTCTGGAAATCCATATTCAGTGACCGCTCACATTCCATTGAGTGGAGGATTCACTGTGATATGGCCTGGTGGTGACTGGGTACTACCACATGCAAAAAGGGTGACTACCTACCATCCCTGTTTAGTGAGTCTGAGTGGTTATTCACTGTGTATTTCATTATTTGTACATGGTCACTACTCGCTAGATTTATGGTCTCCAAACACTGACTGTCAATATGGATTTGAGGGTAATGATTCACGGTGAGATGTATTAATGGTGACTGGTCCCTACTATTTGCTGAACAGGTATTCATCCACTAACCCAGGGAATCTGTCCTATGGTGACCATTGACTGTGAATAAGCTAACGGAGTGAATACTAACCACCTACGTTGCGGATGGTGACCGGCTGCTAATCCATTTATGTACACCACTAGGTGAGGACTCACTGTGATTTTCTTTGATAGTGTTAGGTAGCCATCCTTCAGGTAAGGAGGGGTGGAAGACGGTTGATCTACATCTCAGAAGGGGTAAAGAGTACCCTGATTTCATTAGACAGGCAATGATAGCTACCTTATGGTCAGATAGTGAGCCATCACTTACCGTTTCGTAAACCGACCTACTTTCGGCATGGTGACCGACTACCAAGCGTTCGCTGGAGCTCATCATGACAGTTCACTGCTGGCTTTATCTGCAGCTATGGAGAACTAGTTAGTTCTCCATTGGTGATCAACCTCCATTCCTTCTGTCGAGGACATGGTGAAGACTCACTGTTATTTCCCTTGAGGGCGAATGGCAACCGGTCTGAGGAAAACGAGTGTATTCTCGGAATGGCTATGAATTACAGTGGGTGCGGTAAACAGGGATGGGTACCTACCTACAATGCATTAAGTGAGTCGTCACTGAATATTCGCACATGCCTTCAAGGTGACGAGTCTCATTACATGTATCGGTCGGTGACAGACAACCACTCAGGTTGTATAAGGTGACCCTTTGCCAGCTGTTGCGATGATGGCAAATGTGGGGACTCACTGTGATCTTACTTCATGGTGAACAACGACCACTTTGTACAGAACAGGTGAGGAGTCAAGGTTTTGGCTGATCCTCGGAATGGCTATGTATCACAGTGGGTGCAGTAAACAGGGATGGGTACCCACCTATCATGCATTAAGTGAGTCGTCACTTAAAATTGCGCATCCCTCCAGGGTGACGAGTCTCATTGTGCATATCGGATGGTGAGAGCCAACCACTCACATCGTATAAGGTGACCCTTTACCAGCTGTTGTGATAATTGCACAGGTGGGGACTCACTGCAACTGTGTACGAAGGTAAGGGGTTACTCCTACTTTA
>QLOY01004029.1:0-18986 GCA_003313965.1 Megacollybia marginata
TATTTAGAGGCTAGTACTTTGCAAATTGAAAGATTTCAGGCCTGGATGCATATCCTGCATATCACCGGGTGATACCACTAAGTGCCAGGTCCCTTAGCAAGAGTTCAGGACTACAAGGAGAAGAAGGGGAAGGACGTACCATAATCCTAGCCCCGTTCTCAAGTGTCAGACATGGGGGTAAAGAGCTGGTAGTGTGACTATGTGACATAACTCGATATGAGAACCAGATGCGGACGGTTTGTTTTCATAGCGTTTGTAGTAACTTTAGGTGGTTCTCTGGATGGAATATCAGACGAGGAAGGAGAATAAAAAGACAGACATTTTGCTCCCTGTACCAGGTCTCAAAGTCGTTCGAATACCACCAAACCCGTCAATCAAAGCAGTTGGTTTATGGGCGGTCCCAGCACTGGCATAAGTATTCAAAAATGAATCCGCCTGAGTATATCCCTTCTCCCACTGAATGGAAGCGAACGTGGGGGAGGAGGGGGTCTTGTGGTGATTGGTTCGACAGACATGGGGTTCAATGATGACAGCAGCGGTGAGAAGGGAAGTGGGAACCATTTGAAGGGTGGAGAAATCCTGCAGAAGGGTTAGTCGTACCAGGTACAGAAAAAGAAGAGACAAACTGCAGACGTATCACAGTTCCCCCCCAAAAAGGAGTAGGGTGGAGAGAATACAGAGCAAACACTTACAGCTCGTCTTCTTCTCCATCCGATGCAGCCAAGCCTTCATCCACCAAGCCTTTAACTCCATTTCGACCAAGCACATAGTTGAAAATGGCTTCGATAGAGACAAAAGGATCAACCCAGCGGGTGACCCATTGTCCTAAAGCAAGGTAGGGAGTGAAAACCGTTTTCCTAGACAGCAAATGAGGGTAGAGTCAATGGAAAACAGAAACTTAACTGATTTTTGTGGGCTTGCTTGTCGAGCAAGTCATTGAGCTTGCGATGGACCTTGTGCAGCTTCTTTTGTTCATGATGTGTATTTTTGTCACTATCTTGGTCTTCATCAGAGCTTCCTGCATTGCTGGAGCTGTCATCTTCATTTGCATTGTTGTCCTTTTAACCAATGTGTTCTTTATCGATGTCTTCGTCGACGTTGTTGTGATCGGAGCTCGAGACACATGTCTTCTTGTATTGGTGTTCAGGTATGTTTTCGTCCTCATCCTCACTAGAATTTACGACCAATTTGCGTTTTCTTGTGGTAGAGGATGACTTCTTGGCAGTGGACTGCTTCTTTGCTTTTTCTTTGAGTTTAGATGGGGGCTTGGAAGGCTTTCGAGAGCTGTTGTGACGATTAGAGCTGGATAGGGCACCAGCAAACGGCATGCTGATAATGGTAAGAAGTAAAGACACGTTGATGCACGTGACATGCGATACGGGCAGCATCTCCAGTCACCGAAACTCTTCCTTACAATGCTACATCATTGCTCTGCCTGTAAGAAGACATTCAAGACCTCTGCCATACTACATATGCATCGTGCAAAATGCCCCAAACTCTGCTCTGCAACTGAAACTCTTTTTCAGGCCTTTACCCAAAAGCAGCACACCAAGAAATGGAAAGCAAGACTACAAGCTGATGCTCCACCAGATGGGACCCTAGATACTGTGGTACATCTTTATTTGAATAGCTGACTGCAAAAGGTATAATCTTAGCAGGAAACTATGACGGCGGCAAGCACAGAGCCTGAAGCCAACATTGACTTGGAAATTGTACGTTTTTTTTTTACTAGATGGCTACAAAAAGGTATGATACTTCTAGGAACCCATTTCTACCCTGTCTGAGGAGATGCACAGTCGCTGCTCCAGTGACTTCCAGGCTAACTGTGATCCTACTCCTAAGCCTCAAGTCGAGGAACAACAAGTAATTCCAGAACCTGAGCCTGAAGGTCCGAGGCCCAAGCAAACACGACGGCTTCTGATGCGATTTGAACAGTTCACTGTATCATCGCAGGCCACACTTGTCAAACAGCGACGAGTTCACTTCAAAGAACCCACTCCTCTGCTGGGGCATTCTCCCACCACTTCTACTGCTCAAGACCCCTCTCCACATCCTTCTAATGACGACGACACACCAGGAGAAGCCTTAGAGAAAGTATACTGGATTACCGACCCCAATGAGCTTGGTCTATTCAGTGTGTATGAGGATCAGCTCCCTTCACAAAATCCTGACGAGGAAATATCTGTTGAAACAATAGCAGATTCACCTACCTTTCCCACCAACCTTCCTGAGTGCTCACCTCTCTCAGTCTTTGGGGCTGATGTCGTGAAGATGGTACCTTTGTCAGTGTCCAATGACTCGTACTTGGATGAGTCTGGTTCTGAAGACTCTGAATCTCAATCCAATGATGAAGCACTGTCCATCGCTCCCTTCCTCAATAAATCGGTCTTTCTTCTCATGAACTGGTTTTATAAAGGGACTCGACTAACATTGAATCACCTCAATCACCTCACGAAAGACGTCATTCTACACCCCAACTTCCACAAGTCTCAGCTTAAAGGCTTCAATGCGAATCGAGAGAACCAGTGTATGACTGAGTATCTCAAACCGACATCAGAGCCCTCCAGTACCAATAGCACATCGGGATGTCCACCAGGAGATGGCTGGCGCTGCGAAAGTGTTACCATTCCGGTTCCATGCTCGAAGCATAAATTTGCCTCCGAAGATGCAGCTCCTAAGTTTACAGTTAAGAATGTATGGGTTCGGGACTTGATAGAAGTCATCAAGGCCAAGTATGAAAGCCAGTCGTCCTCACAACATCACCTTCGCGCTCACAAAGACTTTGTCCAGTTCTCAGAAAACGACACTCAACGAGTTTATGGCAAAGCCTTTACATCAGATCGAATGCTCCGGATGCAGCAAGAGGTGGAAAAGTTACGTCCACCTGGCTGCACTCTAGAGATTGTCATTGTCTGCATTCTGCTATGTTCTGACTCAACTCACCTCGCAAATTTTGGTACCGCCTCTCTTTGGCCGATTTATCTCTTTTTCAGCAACTTGTCTAAATATATTCGGGCACGCTCATCCGCCTTTGCTGCTCACCACATTGTCTATATTCCTGGAGTAGGTCTCGTATCTACATCTTAATAATTACTGAGATGTCCTTTAGCTGCCTGATTTCATCAAAGACTTTTATCGCAAAACCTACAATCATGTTCCGACTGATGACATGCTCCGACACCTGAAGCGTGAAGTAATGCAAGCAATACTGCTTCTCATCCTCAATCTGAGGTTGATGCATGCATATCTTCATAGGTTTGAGATTCATTCTTCTGACAACATTATTCGCCTTTTTTTCCCTCGGTTTTTTGGACACTCAATGGACTTTGTTGAGAAGTATGTTTTTATCTCTTCTCCATTGAGTCTGACAGAAATCAGGATACTTGTTGCCTGTCTCAAATACATCTCAAAGTTCCCTTGTCCATGCTGTCTCATTCCAAAGGAACATTTTCCCCGATTAGGCACTGCAGTTGATATGCGCCAGAGGATCTCAAAGGCTCGTATTGACAGTGAGCATAAACAAGGGTGGATCACCATTGCTCGTAAATATTTTTGAGCTTGGAGCGTCAGTCGGTGGTACCACAACAAAGATATTAGATTCAGAGTCCCTAACACCAACAATGGTATGTTTTTTTTCTCAATCGAGTCTTTTGAACACGTATTTCCAGAATGCATTCTCTCGAGCCCTACTTGAACATGGTGTAAACTTCTACAATCTATTTGTTCCAGATTTGTTGCATGAGTTTGAGCTGGGAGTCTGGAAACAAATATTCATGCACTTGATTTGCATTCTTTATGCCCATGACAAGCAAGCTGTGGCTGAGCTTGACTCTCAGTGAATGGTTCAAGCTCTGTCAGTTTCATGGCACTCATATACTTATTGCTTAGATATTGCCAGGTTCCAATGTTTGGTCATGGTACCATCCGAAGGTTTCATGATAATGTCTCTCAAATGAAAAAACTCGCTGCCCGAGATTTTGAAGACATTCTTCAGGTTCGTTGCCACTCTAGATATTCACTTACTCAACGAGACATAGTGCGCAATGCCATGTTTTGAAGGTCTTCTACCTGAACCTCATAATACAATTATTCAAGACCTTCTCTTCACTTGCTTGAACTGGCATGCACACGGAAAACTTCAGCTTCATACCAATTGTACTGTCGGAACCTTCCATTTAAATGTCAAAGAGCTCGGAAAGGAGCTGCAACGATTCGCTAAGGTTACCTGTACTGCCTTTAAGACCAAAGATACACCTCAAGAATTAGCAAAGCGACAGCGAACAGCATTGAAGAGAGCCAAAGCAACAGGTCAACCTCCTTCTCAAGTCAAACGAAATCAACAAATCTTCAATATGTCAACCCCAAAGTTGCATTCCCTCAGTGATTATCCTTTACTTATCCCTGAAATCGGATCAAGTGATGGCTATTCAACTCGAGATGTATGGTCTCATTTTTATTATGTGAATTGATGCTCAATCTATTAGGGCGAGGAAGAACATATTCAAGTGAAAGGATTTTACGCAAGGACCAATAAGAGGGAACCGACTGCCCAAATTGCTGGTCACGAGTGACGACAGCGTCTGTTGCATAATATGGAAGTCAATGTCTCCTCAGGTGACTTAATATCGACATCCAAGGTAATAGACAATGAAAAGCTTGGGGAAAGCGATCCGAATGCACAATATCACATTGCAAAAAGTCAAAAGTTCCATGAAGATGTCTACTGCTTCGCTGATGATGAGTCAAATGATCCTGCTACTTTAGTAAGTCTTTCATTCTCTTTTGTTCCTTTACTTCACCAAGATATGACTTTGTCAGGCTTCTGAAGGAGCATGTCCTTCATTGAGTCCTTGGAATAGACTCTGATGTTGAGTTTACCAAAGCAGACTATCAAGCAACAGTTTTCATTGGTGATCAGCTCTATAAACACCAGGTGGTTCGAATCAACTATATGACATATGATGTACACCAAAATCAAGACTCTGTGAATCCTTGAACCCATCCCGATATCATGCTACTTGCAGTCAACCCTCAAAATGAAGCTCATCCTTATTGGTATGCCTGTGTTATTGGTGTTTTCCATGTAAATGCACAATATGATGGTGCTACCTTCAAAAGGCACTTAGGTAGACGAGTTGATGTGCTTTGGGTTCGGTGGTATAAATTTGACACAACTTACAAGTCTGGATGGAAGCACAAACACCTACCTCGTCTTCGATTCTCAACTGGTCCTGATGCCTTTGGGTTTGTAGACCCACAGACTGTGCTTTGTGGTGGTCATCTCCTTCCTGTATTTGCCTTTGGTCATACAGATGAGTACTTGATTCCAGATTCCATGGCTCGCCAGTTTAAAGTCCTAGCTGGTGAAAGGGATGAGTTTGAAATTGAACGAGAGGACTGGAAGTACTACTATGCGGGAATGGGAGCTTTTTGTTCTCAATGTTCTCATTCACTCTAATATCTGAATCTTCTCTAGTTTTGTTCACTGAGATATGTTTATGCGATATCATGGGGGTGGTATTGGCCATTTGGCTACAAGGGATTACACAAGGCAATTTGAGTTGGATGCTGGTCGAGATCAGCTTGTTTTGCCAAAGTATGATGAGAATGGGGAGCTGGAGGATCCTGCACAAGATCAAGCTGACAGCTACAACAGTGATAGTGACTTTGAAGTTGATGCAGAGGCAGTTGCAAAGGAAGAAGAATTTGAGGAGGAGATGGACTCGGACTCTGAGTCAGAGGAAGTTGATTATGACTTGTATATTTTTGATAACTATTAGGATTATTAGTATACTACACCTCACTGAATAGGCCAACTTGTTGTCATCTAGAATAGTAATCCAATAAGTACTCAGTCGCAGTGAAAGGAAAACGACTATATATTGCCGAAGTATTTACCTAGAGTAGTAATCCAATAAGTACTAGTTAAAATGTGAATGTCCAGTGGTAAGATACTAATGGGTAGTATGTACCTCAGTCGCAGTGAAAGGAAAACGACTGAGGATTAGTAATATAGGAGTCTCGTGTATATAATTGGAAAGGATAAAAATGGAAACAGTTAACTAAAACGTACAGTGTAAGTCCATCATATGGGTATCTGTTAACACTCTCCCAGACCCATATGAGTGGGTCCTAGAATGTCATTCCGAGTGTCTCAAGATGACGCTTGAATGTTTCCTTGGGTAGAGGTTTTGTGAATATGTCTGCAGGGTTCTCGGAACCTCGGATCGGTTGCACTTCGACCTTCCCTTCCATGGCCAACTCATGCAGAAAGTGGTAGCGAATATCGATATGCTTGACTTTATGGTGATCTTTTGTCGTTTTAGTCAAGTGAATGGAGCCTAGATTGTCCTTTGGGGATACTTGGTTCAGATTGACGAAAACCGATTTCCTCGCACCACGAGTGGATCCAACACGACTGTTGCAAAGCTCGGGAGAGTGCAATATACTCCGCTTCCATTGTTGACAGTGCTACTGTGGCTTGGCGTTTAGAACTCCATGATACTGGTGACCCTGCCATAGTGAATACGTATCCCGAAGTGGACTTATGTGTGTCCTTGCATGCCGCGTAATCCGCATCCACATATCCAACAGGCTTAACCCAATCTTTGGGTGATATACCAGGAGGAGGAGGGTGGAATGTGAGCTTGTAATGCGCAGTGGCTTTGAGATATCCGAGTAGGTGAAGTAGTGCACACCAGTGAATCAAACCTGGATTCTTCTGGAATCGGCTAAGGTTTTTGACTGCATTCGAGATGTCGAATCGGGTCCCGACTTGTGCGTACATTACCTTCCCTAACAGATTCGCATACGGTTTATCAGCCATCTCTTTTGCTTCAAACTCGGTTGATGGACACATGTCAACGGATAGTTCCTGTCCCATGGGTTCCTGTGTTCCGTGGGGTTATTTCCTGTAGATTGAACTCAGCGAGAAAAGTAAGGATGTACTGTTCCTGCGAGAATGAAATTTCACCTGTGCTTTTGTCCCACACTACCTGCAACCCCAATAGCTTGTGGATCTCCCCCACATCCTTGATTTCGTAGCACTTGGCAATCTCTTCTTTCGCATCCTCTGCTAGTGTGGCATTAGAAGATGCTCCGAATACGTCGTCAGTATAGGTATTCGTGATGGTGAATCCGCCGTCATCCATCCATTTCGTTCTGACGCAAGGATCTGCTCTTGACGTGTAATAGCCGATCCCATCAAAGCCACTGTTCAGCTCATTCCACCACTCATGCGCACCTTGTTTTGTACCATAGATAGCCTTCTTCAGTTTGCAGACCCAATCCTCCTTCCCAACTTCTTCATGATTCGGCGGTTGTTTCATAAAAACTTCTTCCTTAATGTTGCTGTTAAGATAGGCCGAGGTAAAATCGATCTGCCACGGTGTCAGTCTGTAAGCTGCGACAAACGCCGCAGTCATTCTGATCGATTCCAACCTAGCGACAGCTGCCCATGTTTCACTAAAATCCTCTCCTTTGACCATTGTGAAGCCTTGCACAATGAAGCATGCTTTGTCTTTAAACCACTCACTGTCTCCTGTGGTTTTTACTGCGTAAGTGAAACGGCTTCCAACAACATTCTTATCCATGGGTGCAGGCACTAATTCCCAGGTATCGCATTCCTTGAGCATTTTCAGTTCAGCGACTTCGGCCTCTACCCATCAATCCTTATCAATTTTGTAGGCTTTCCTTTGGTTTTTCAGAGCACGAAGATCCTTGTATCCAGCTGCCATCCCCATAACAACCGAATCCAAGGTCTTATTTAGCTCGACGAAAACAGCGACTGACGGAGAGGTTGTGACGAAGGCAGCTCGGACCTTTTCTGTGGGTTTCAGTATGCGCTTTTCGTTTGTTGGCTTCCAGTAATCACCTACTTCAGGCAATTCTTGTGCAAGTTGTACGTTCTCTGTGGGGTCAGGTTGCATAATGCCTGTCGGGGTAGTCAGTGTAGACACAGATCCCCCACTGCCGGTTGTCAACGATGCAGATCCCCCACTGCTGGCAGTATTACCCATTCCTGTTGCCGCTGTTGATCTCGCCAGCAGTAAGTCTTCATCATCGTCCAGGACGAGTGTAGTTCTGTGTGCAGGGCCCTCGATGAATTCCACATCCTTGGACTTCATAACCCTTCCATCTTCCAATAGAATTCGATAACCTCCATGCCCTGGTAAGTACCCGATGAACGTGCCTTGAATTGTCTGCTCATCAAGTTTACTCCCGCCTGTTATTTGTCTTCCGTTTGCATCGGTCGGTATTTTGAAAACACTTTGCAACCGAATGTTCTCAAATGGGATACATCCGCTTTCCTCCCAGTCCAGCCCTCCAAAGGTATTTTCCCTGGTATAGCATTGGATGGAATCATATTCCGCATATAGCAAGAGTATGCAGCGGCTTCTGCCCAGAAGCTTTGTGGCAAGCCAGATTTGATGAGCAAGGTTTGCACGTCCGCTGTGGTAGTTCTAATTGACCGTTCACTGATCCCATTAGCCTGAGACGTATACGGTGCGGTCAGTTCGATTCGGATCCCGTGCTCAGTGCAGTAGTTTGTCCACTCGTTCGAGACTTCAAACTCGTTGTCAAATCGAATACGCTTTATTTGCTTCAATCGTTGGGTCTCGTAGAGTTTTCTGTACCTGTCGAATGCAGAGAGGGTGGTCGGGGCTTCTTTATTGGGAGTGAAGTAAATCTCTTTGACGCAATGTTCCGCATCGACGATAGGCATCATATATAATGCACCACCCCGGGAACGGACAGGTGCAGGACCCCAAAGGTCAGTACAAACTAAACCTTCTTGTCGCTATTGTGTGCTATAGGTCATGTATGTGGCGCAGTGGTTGCTTTCCCCTTGATGCAATCTTCACATTTTCCATACTGGGACTTGTCTGTAATAACGAGACCATCAACCAATGTTTGCATTTGAAGAATCTTTTCTGGGTCACAGTGAGTGAGTCTTCGATGCCATGTTTGCAAATCAGTGGGCTTCATGCTAGACATAAACACCTTCACCCCATCGGTTACCAGCTTGGCATTATCGAAACCGTACAGTTTATCTTCACCTCAACGGCAAGTGAATCCATTCCCATTATCATCATATACGAATGCCTTTTCTTTGTCGAAAAGTACCTTGAAACCGGCATCGCACAGGCGTCCGATTGATATCAAGTTGGACGAAAGCATGGGGGTATGAATTGCGTTATTGAAGTCCAAGGTAATTGATTCGCCATTGACTGTGAACAGCTTTTTGACCAGTCCTTGACCTAGTACTTCGAACTTGCTGTTCTGAATTGCTGCCTCCCCAGTTCTCTGTACGAGGTTATTATATTGTTCGAAGTCTGAGCGGTCGCAGAAGCAATAATCTGTTGCAGCTGAATCAAGGAGGGTACGACCAGTCTTGTTGTTGCTGGGGGTAAAGGTTGCAAGTGCGAACACCTTTGCAGCGTTAGCGCTACTGATATTGTTGTTGGAGTTATTTGACCCTCCTCCACCACCTCGCTTCCCAAAGTTCGGTGGGAATTGTCCTTCCTTTCCTCCCCCAGGCCAGTAACAATCCTTGTCCATGTGTCCACAACGTTTACAATTCCTACAGATGATTTGGGACCTGTTAACATTGGAATTCGTGGCAAGCGCTGTAGTTGTCATCGTAGATGGAATAGGAGTTGCTGTGGATACTCCCCCCATTCTGTCATACATTGCCTTCCAATTGAGGATGGTTTGTTCTGCATCATTCAGATTGATTGCTGAAACAACGTTGCCAATTACATTGAAGTACATCAGTGGGAGCAAAGAGACTAGGATAGTTCGGTATGTGGGTTCCTTGATGTCGGCACCTTCATTGTTAGCTGCTTTCCAGAGGGACCGCATCTTTGCTAGATGGTCACCGATGTCTCCTCCATCAGTAAGCTTTGTGCTTTCGAGTGTTACTCTCGCATTGATAGTAGGCTGGAGCACGGGTGGTTGCAACCCGTGAGGGTTAAGGGTAGGATGACATGCGGGTACGGATATGGATAAGGAATTTTTTATCCGCCATCCGTCCCATATCCGTCCCATATCCATATCAGCCTACAGCCAGGGATAGGTGCCTTGGAGGTTGTCAAGGTGACATTACTCCATTATGACGATGAAACTGCTGAACCAGCACCAAAAGTAACCATGTGGTTCTGTTGGCTGGCATAACAATGCTCGCTCTATACTGGTTGTTTACCTGCAGATATATGTACAATTTTTAGATCAATAGATAGTAGTTTACTACATGACAATGTGTATATCAAGGGAGCAGGTAAGTTCAGACCAAAAAAATACTTCCATCCGCAACATAAAATTGAAAGCAGACTCAACGGAATTGAATCGCACCTTTTTCAATGCCACCCAAACCCCCCGCTGCTCCTACCCCAACATTGGCAAGTACCCGAGAGCCACGCCAGCCCAAAGCCAGCGAGAAAAAACATGCTGCTGCTGAAGATAGATCATAGTTACTACTATATAGGCACTGAATTATATAGTATATCCGTATCTATCCACAGATAAATCCGTAACCCTACCCTCACATAAGGGTCAGATAGGTGGAGGGTACGGATGCGGATTGTGCCAAAATCATCCGAGGGTTACCCGTGCTCTTGCCTAATTGATAGCACCGATGATTGAGTGTACGCCATATTTATCAACTAGGGATTTCCACATTTGCACTGCTGTTCCACTAGTGTCTATCCCAAGTCCATCTGGATCAACGAAATTGGACAAGATTGAGCTTCGAGTGAACACATCACGTTGCTTCCACTCTTCAAGGAATGGATATGGATGATTCCATGGGGTTGTTGGGATGTCTGTTTGGGTCAAAGTCGTTCCAGTAGTGGGTACACTGGATATTATCATTGACCTAGCAGTATAGGTGTCTGCAGGTTTCATTGTGGTCCCATCGAGATAGCCCTCTAGGCCTCTTCCTGCAATTGCCGCTTCCAATCGAGTTCTGAAAAGCGGAAAGTTCTTCCCAGTAAACTTCTCTGTTTCTGAAAAGGTAATGCTCGACATTGAGCTCATTGTTAAATAGGGGTTATGCTTGTGGGGATGTCTGTGTATCTGTATGTTTGGTTTGCAGTAGTCGTTCTGTATTCTTGTTCACTGTGGATTGTATTCTGATGCAGTTAAAAGCTGACGGGGCCTATAACCTGTCGTCTAGAATAGTAATCCAATAAGTACTCAGTCGCAGTGAAAGGAAAACGACTATATATTGCCGAAGTATTTACCTAGAATAGTAATCCTATAAGTACTAGTTAAAATGTGAATGTCCAGTGATAAGATACTAATGGGTAGTACATACCTCAGTCGCAGTGAAAGGAAAACGACTGAGGATTAGTAATATAGGAGTCTCGTGTATATAATTGGAAAGGATAAAAATGGAAACAGTTAACTAAAACGTACAGTGTAAGTCCATCATATGGGTATCTGTTAACACTTGTGACCAGCAAATGGTGAATGATAGTAATGTATCACAACTGGTTGTACTGGTTTATGATGATTGAGCCAACAATTCAACTTCTTACAAGACTCGAAAAAATTACCAACTGATTACAGCCAATTACAACCCCCTACTATATTCGGCTTGATATCATAATGCCTTGCAGTGACCTTACAAGGTAGTAGAATTATTACAGCTAATTATACAGACTCACAAGGGGTTGCAGTGAAAGTGACATTTCCATGATGTGGTAGTGCTGCTCCCTCTGTGAAAATCCTATGATTGGTTTTTTCCGAGTCCTATTTATAGGAATCGGTCTTTCACCTCTGCGAAATTAGCCTTTTTGCCTTTGCCATTCGATTTAAATCCTTTTGGAAAGCTTCTTGTGCCTGCCTTGTCATTAGAACCCTTCCACGTCACATCACCGGTCCTTTACCCGACATCCGAGCTTCTGTGTCATGCCATTGTCCCCCTTTCTTGCGCCTTTCCTGTCTTCCATCGTCTGTGCTCGACCTGTGGCGCTGTGATGCTTTCTTTCTTGGGCGCTATCCATTGGGGAATGGAATTTACTGGATTGGGTGGACACCATGGGTACAAGAGGTTGATGCTTGGTGCAGCGCCTGTTGTGTTTGCATGGCCTACACTTGCGTTGCAGCCTGTGATGGTGTTGGTCCTGCAATGGGTCAGGTTCACGGGGCTGTGGGCTGCTGATATGAAGGCCACGTCGTTCAGATGGAGTGTGTAGTTTGGTTTGATCTCGACACTGATGCGGTTCAGCCCCAAAATGGTATGCTCAGTACTGATTTTACCTCTCCATTTTGGTTGGAACTTGGTAAGTTACCAGTGCCAATTCGATGCTGTGTTTATCATTTGACAGCTTCACTCACAGCATTATCGGATCCCTTGCTGGAACGTCGTACTATGGTCCTGTTGCAGGCCATGGATTCATTTCTCATGATTTGGACCTTGTACGGGAGGAACGCTGCAAATTCGCTCAGGCCAAGTCAACCACTGTCGAAGGACCCATTGAAGCAGTCATGGACGACGAAGGAGAGAGGTTTGTGAGGATTCGAAAGCAAGATGTGGAGCACGAGCAAGAGAAGAATTGAACAAGCAACATCTTGAATGTATCATAGTATAAATAACCTATCATTTGCATCGCAGGCACCGGAATATGGACAGGCATGTGACCGGCAAGTAATAAAAATAACTTAGATGCTGACCTTTTCCTCGTTCCTTGATTTTGTTGTCTGCATGCTGCAGGTTCGGCTGTAAGTTGTCCTTTGTTATACCAGCGTCACAAGCCATCCTAATTTCATGCAGTACACTTCGTCCCCCGGCCAATTCCGAATTCGTGCAAGGCCAGTCATCATCGTTTGCTTGTACTGCCAGTAGTCTTATTTGATGCTCTAGGATACCACCTGGTGCCCCGGAAAGACCCCAAGCATCTGTTAAAGGCGTAAGCATTCCAATAACACTGATTTGTTGGCATTTGATGGACGTTGCATAGGCTCTCAAAGTCAGAACGCCTGGTGAAATCAAAGCAAAATGGGTCTGGGTTGAGCTATGCAAGATCAAGATGTTGCCCGGTGGCGGTCTGAACAACACCTACGTCGATTATGTCAGTGGCCAGCCACTTGCATTGTGGAGTACTAGGGAAGGAGAAGAGTGGAGTGATCTCAATTCGGTATGCATCCTACACACTTGTATGCCATTCCATAACTTACAATTCTATTCCAGCTCGACTTTCTGTTCTCATTTTGAATTCCTGAATCTCTACCACCAAGTTTGACGCTCGAGAATGGCTGGGATTAAGTACGAACTTTTAGCCAGTGTATGTACCACACCTGCAGTGTTTCTTTTCTCAACCAACAACCCTACAGCAACTGGTTCCGCCATCACAAGCAAAATATTGTCACAATCCAAACCGGAATCCTGATCGACAAACACGAGCTTCACTCCACATGGCCCATCTATTGCCAACACGAAGCCTGTGAAATCAAATCAGAAGGTATAACCCTCCACGTCAAGCAGGACAATACATGCTACGGTCCTGGAGACAAGATTACTGTTCAAGCCACCGTCAAATCAGACGCAATGCATACTATCATCCTTTGCGGATTCGAACTTTCTCTCAAAGAATCAATGATCTTTGGTCCCCGAAAACCCACCTCCACCACCAACAGTGGCAATTATAACCAAGAGTAAACTCCCTGTCAATGTGACACTCTTTGGGGGTAAGAATCACAAGAGCAAGCTTACCTGTCAGGTTTCGTCGAATCATACTATGACGAGTTTGAACTCTGCGAGACATATCGATATCACGTATGTTCTTGTCGTCAAAGCGCTGATGGGGACTGGGCAACATCTTGTGATGGATTTACCCGTTATTGTGTCTAATTGGCAAAAGTGGGTTTCTTCTTGTCGTTTAATTTTTGGGGGGGCTCATGTTGAACTAGGGATGTATCTCATGAGGCAATCTGACGAATCGGGAATGCACAGGGTCTTTCCATCTCACTGCCGCCATCATCATCGAATCCCATGTCTGTCGAACCCATTGCGATGAGACCACCCTCTTCTCCGTGTTCGGTTACGTTTGGTGGGAGAACGGATCTTCCCAGTACACATACCCGCACTGAGTCGTTTTTGAATACTTATGCAGGTGGTGGGACCGCTCATAAATCATCTAATCCAATTGACGAGTTTGGTGGGATTTGGACAACAGCGAAACCTGGGACTGGGAGTAAAACATTCGTTTTTTCCTTTCTCTCTTCTTTCTTCCTCGTCTGAGATTTGCTTCTAGGGAAACACCCAAAGTGTCTACAAACACTACGAAAACTATGACTCCGAACTGGAACTGGCCTATAGCTGAAGATGAAAAACAGAAATTGTTCAATCGTGCTAGACAGCGTGCAGACGAGATGCAAGAGTTGGCTGCAAAAGTTCAGGCTGCAAAGGTGATGTTATTTCCCCCCTCTCATCTCCTCCTCTGATGTGTTCGATATTTAGGCTCAAAGTCAAACTACGATGCCACCAACAACAGTCCAATCACTCCCTGCTGCACAGCAACAACAACCAAAAGTTGTATCGAATCCCTCTCCTACACCCCCGCCTCAGCAACAGCCACAACAACAGACCAAGGCAATAACGTCGCCGACATCCACGCCCTGGCCTACTGCTGAAGCGGAGAAAATGCGGTTGTTTAATCAAGCTCAAGCAGCCGCCTGCAGAGCGCAGGGGTTAGATGAATCTCCTGCAGATGCAGGATCAGGATCGTCGAATAACACTGCTCCAGTTCCGACGAGTTCACCACCACCACCAGTGACGGGGTATCGATCTCCAGAAGAAGAAAAAGCAGTGTTGAGAAGGTACTACGAGGCTAAACAAGCTGTTGAATGAGCTGCTGCTGCTGCAGCCGCTTCCGATGGATTTGCTGGTGTCCCTGTCGCATCAGGTCCTGCACCCGTAAATGGCTTGGGAGGACCCGTACCCTATGATTCACTTTACCCCAATGTCGTTACTTCTTCAGGGAGTGGCGGAGGAGGAGGAGGAGGAGGAGGGTCGAGTGGGGGCACCACCCAGTTTCAAACGTTCAGCAGTGACGTCTCCTGCACCCATTAAAGACGCCAAAATGGCTTTGGAGGAAAAGATGAGGTTGAAGAAGCAATACGAGATGCTGCCACTCAACGTCAACAGATGCCACCTGGGTATGCTCCTCCTGTGTTTCAGCAACAGCAGCAGAAATCAGGGCCTCTGGGACCTGCGAGCATATCCAATGCAGCAAGGGAGAAGGAGATGTTGAGGAGAAAGTTTGAGGCTCAGGATGCTGCTGCCAACGTCAACGGACCTGTTGTTCTAGGTTCAACACCTCAACCTCCTCCACGAAAGGCATCAACTCGATCACCAGCCCACGAAGCATCAGTGGCGGAAGACCCACACCCACCCCTCCCTCTTCTCCACCGGCCGCTGTTACATCCGGGGGTGTGAAGAAAGTTATGAGTGCTGCAGAGGAAAAAGCGTTGTTGAGGGCTAAATATGATGCTGAGAATCGTCCTGCGCCCGTTAGTCGGAACATGACACCTGAGCCGAACCCCTACCTCAACAGAAGCTCTCACTCAACGTCATCCCCTGCATCTTCACCTCCACCTCAAGCGATCAGTTCTCCTCCACCATTAATGCCTTGGCCACCCATGTCATATATCCAGGAAACGCAGGACGAAGACACGAGAGTGTCAAGGTTTGCATTGGAGGGGATGATTCCTCTGGATGATGTTTATCCTGTTGGGGTGAATAAAAGTCCATCAGGATCTTTGAGAGGGCCACTGTCGTCATCATCATAACCACACAATTTCAACTAAAGCCGCTCCTTCAGCTGGCCGCCTTGCATTCGGAATCAAACTATCATTCATCTATCTATCATCGCATATGTTGTTACCTACAGAAGCATGCTCATTAGTTTTGGTTGCTTTTTTGTTTGCTTTTCTAGTTTAGTTTAGGTTGTGCTAGTTATTTATTAATTGTCTTCACCATATTGACTTTGGCTCATTGGCCACTGTGGGACTCGGAAGTGCCACCCAATCGGGATGGCCCACTAGGTATAGGTATGGACCGAGAATTGTCTTGCCAGAAGAATATGACGGTCAGAGTAGCAAGGCCATTCCCACATGATTCTGACATCAGAACCATTCCTGAATCGGGTCAGAATCGTGGTCGAATCGTCTACTCTGACCGTCGCTAATAGTCCAGTATCACATATTATTGTGATTTATTCCCTTAATTTGGCTATCATAGGCAGTTAGGGTATTCTGAATATTCAAAACACATTCACATGGATAGACCATTGACAACACGAATCCCCTCAAAATTCCCTCAAACGAATCGTTTTTGATGTTTTCAGTACGTTGGACTTGGCAACACGTGTCTGCTTTTGGCAGGGGTGACGTGTGCCTGTGGCTATAATAACTAAGTCTCATACACTATCCAGTCAACACCTGGCATTTATTGTGCATTTACTCAATTGACCAATGGCTACTGTAGATGGCTCTCAGTGCGTTTTCCCCTTGCCATGTTGCGTAGCCTCTAATTCTGCCTTAGAATATTCGCTTTGGTTGTCGGTATCAATAAGGTGAGCTATCCATTACTAGACTCAGTTCCATTTAACCAATGATGACAGTACAATTCTAATCAGATTCGCCGTCTGTCCGGGGCTGTTGGAGATGCTACCAGATTCAAAACTTCAACAGTCCATGTCCCTGGATAATTATCTGACCTGACAGCCCTGCACACCTTGTACAATAATTCACAGGTTAATTATTGTGTCTGCTAGTCAGAATTATTGTGTGTATTGCAGATGTCTGCGGCATAATATTGTACACAGAGCACAACAAGTATCATAATTCATCCGTACATAATATATGGCTAACCAATTACTGTATACAACTTCTACTCATGTTGATTTTCTATGTACGCAATTCATTGCAATAGATGTTACACAAACGAATCAGGATCCATTATGGCGGCATCTCCACAAATGGACTATCCCGCTGTCCAGCGCACTCAATCAGTATCCTTCGGATCATCTGGTGGCATCTCCACCACAACTGGACCATCTCCAGTATACTCCCCGCTGCTTTGTAATCCCTTTACTCCATGGTATATGCGCGAATCACTGGCAAGCATGAAACCCCTCCACTACCATTGTGCAATCCGTCACCTTTAAATTCACTCAACGGGCCCACCAGCTCTCCTTCCACTATTCAATCAAGCATACTAGAACCAACACCTCTGTCCATCACAATGAACGATCACATTTCAACCATTCAGGCTTATAGCCACTGCATCAGGTGGAAACTTGGCTTTGACATGGCTCAGAGAGGTCAGGGATTAGCAGACAGGGATTAAGATTGAAGATTGAGGAGCTGTTGAAGAGCAGGAAACGACGGGAAAGGGGATGCAACGACTGATGGGAATAAAGGGCAAAGGGTTAGTGCACAGCCACATGCTTCTTTTGCACGTGTGTATGTCATGAGTGATCCGGGCGCTTATTAGGTTGGAAACATTAAAATGCTTATCGCTAGCTTTATAGATGTTGGATGGCTTCGATTTATCAGGAACAAGACCTTCTGTTGACATTACACATGGTCTATGAATATGAAGATTGGGAACCCTGTGCTTCATTACCAGCAAAAGGTACGACGATACGAAGCTCATTTAGTACTCGTTGCATTCCTCTATGCCTCTCTCACCACTTAAGTTGTTGTACTGGTGTTCCTCCATCCTAAACCTCTGGATCAAACTTTACCAATGTCTTATAGCCTGTATATGTTAGTTTATAGTGAGTTCATCCGTCAGAAGACTAGAAATCCCTGATGCCCAGTCCAGTCTTTGCATGAAATCAAGGTTCTTATATAGAGTTGAAGGCATTGGAATCCAATTGGCATCTCTCAGATTGAGTCTTTAGCTGTTTTTGCCTCCCTCTTAAGTGTTGATACTATGTGAGTCTGGTATAAAACAGTGACGTTGATATCACATCCCTTTGAGTACATCAATTCATGCTCATGGCAGCATAATCACTGATTAAATTGGCATTCCAAGTCCTTGGACTTGAATGAATATATTATAAGGTTTTGTATGTGTTTTGACATACTTCCAAAGCAAGAGTATAGCAGATATCATGGGCACGAACATCTAGTGAAATGCTCGGCTGCTTGCCATGCCGAACAAACATGATCCGCACAACGGCATTGCCCAGTGGCCCGGGCCATCCACTGATCTAAGTGACAGCCAATTTCTGGGCACAGCAATTGGACAGCTAGGAAAATATGATATATACAAATAGTGATGCCACTGTGATGGCCAATTATGGTATGCAGCAATTCTGGACTCCAGCCACTGAAAAGATATGATACACAGATATTGTAAGCTATAGGCAATTATTACGTGCAACAAAGATCTAGTACTTCCTGTGCTGAGAAAATATGGTGCACAAATATGAGCTTCAGTGGGCGGCCCCGTCAATGACAAAGACTGACAATAATATTTTTGTGTTAGAAAGGGCCGCATGGTTGGATTTTACACGCAATATTGAGTGTGGCAGGCACAATAAATACCCCATGAATTATTGTACAGAGTGTACAGGCCTGTCAGGTTGAATATTTATTCTGGGACCAGGACAGCTCAAAACTTATCTACACGACACTCTGGGTGTTCCTGGATCGAATGTCAAGTTGCTCACAGATGGGAATGCCATTCGCGCTGCAATTCTTGACCTCTTTGATCAAGGGGCTACCAGACCGAAAATCCCAGACCAGACGTTGGTAGGTAGGTCCCAAGGGGGTGCCGGAAAAAAAATTAAGTACCGGACGTCGATTAAATTTTTAAGGCCCTACCAAGGGAACCTACCTACCTGTACGTGAGCTGCCTAATTTGGTAACTCCGCCCACTGCCCATACCCGCCTTTTGCCCCCATCAAGCTGTCTCCCAAACTATTACCTCTAGTGAGTTAATATTAACAATATGATACATTATAGTT
>QLOY01004034.1:0-46811 GCA_003313965.1 Megacollybia marginata
ATCGGTAAGATTAAGTCCCTTGGTCGATGGTCCCCTTCATCGCGAACAGTTTGTACTGTTGTTCACCATGGTGATACTGGTGTTGGCCTAGTATCCTCTCCCATGCGAGACATTCTCTCCGCCTCTGCCTTTTTCTTTTCCTTCTTCCATTGCTTGTATCGAGCACGTTTTGCTCGATTATGTGCGGTCCTCTCAGTCCGCTGCTGTAGATATGCTTCCCATTCACATTCCTCTACCAGGACTGTCTCTCCCTCTCGGAGTTCTGCTCGGGATGGTCTCATCCCTTCCTCATCTTCTACCTCCTCTATGGTCGTAGGTGGGTTTCGACTCCACCCCGTGGTCACTTCGGGACCCGTCTGCTCCCCCGAGTGTAGCTATTCGTCGCTCCCGCATCGATTCTTAGTGGATTGCCGAATTGCATATCTTCGAGCTACGATCGCTCGCTCTTCCTTTTCCTTGAGGCCTGCGTACTTATCTCCTTCTAGGCCTCCAACGAGGATGTTTTCCTCGTATAATACGGGTACTTGCGCATAGACACGGTACCGATCACGGCATCGTATCGGTCAAGATTGATGATATCGAAGTAATTATCTTCGATGCTCAAGTGTCCAATCTCCCAGGGTGCGTATGTTCCCCTATTAATGACACTCCGACTCCTGGCAGTCCCCAATTGGAGAGGAATTTCTTTCTCCAATACCTCGGCGTTGACCTTTGCGACCCTCGCAAAGTCTGGGCTTACCGCATCGGTGGTACATGCACTATCTACTAACGTGAGTGCCAGGTATCCATTGATTTTGGTTAGCAACACGACCGGCCTATTCTCATCAATGGTCCGTATAGGTCGTGTAAGGGCATATGCTATGTCCTTCCCATGTTGCTCGGTAGGTTCTTGTGAACCTAATGTCATTAGCATCCCGAAGCAGATCCCTGCATATTCAATGGATTGCTCTAGTTCTTCGTTCTCGTCGTCTACCTCGACAACTGAGAACATCGAATTATAGCGTTCTGCATCGACCGTTTGATAATACCCTTCATAGTAGTCCTCATCTCCGCTACCGGTGGTTTCCGCGAAACACACGAACCTCTCGTTCGTGTTTGGTTCTGAGGAGCGATATTCCTCTCCTCTGTCCCCATGTCCTGTCAGAAATTCGTCGGCTATCTCTCCTTCATTGGAGTAGTCGTACAGGACTACATCGTCAGGGGACACTGCTCTCGCATAGTACTCCTCAGCCTCGGTACGCTCCTCCTCTGAGCGTACTATGTATAGTTTATCCTCATCATCGGGCTCGTCAATGATCTCAACCGGGTCCCACTCTATGGGGTACGTTGCTGCGATTCGCGGCGTCGTTTCCCCGAAGTTCGGGCACTCCTTCATGTGTGCCCAATGTCCCGTGTATCCGCAACTTCGGCAATGGTAGTTCTCATATCCGGGGACTACCGGTGGCAAGTGATGCCTATGACTCTGCTTGCTGGGTGTCGCGTCACTCTCGGACCAGGCAGGTGCTTTCCCCGCACCTCCCAGTCCTGATGCCGACCCAAACATCCGGTGTTTCCGACGTTCGGTATTCTTTCGTACAGCGGTATTTACCCTATTCTGCTGGTCTACCAACTCCTCTGGAGTCCACACACTATATGGAACTCCTTTGACGTTCCATCGGATACCTTGATCAGCATGAAAAGGTTTCTCCCCTCTCGCTTGCTGATCTACTCACGACGCCTGCCATTGGAGTCGTTGACTCCAAATCTGGGACACTCCCAGTCCCGTTGTGATATCTGATCGTTCCGAGCCTGCATCATCCAGTGGCTTTCCTCGTGATCTCATTGTGGACACCAAGTCGATGTCCCTACATCGACTGTCCCATATATCGTGGAAATACTGCTCCACCAGTTGGTTATTTTCACGCATCCAGTCGTTCATGGCGTCTAGTCCATGATACATCACTCAATGCTTGATCAAGTAGTCCATCTGCTCGGTTTTCAACCACCCGACCAGTTCCTCTGACCATTTCCATTTGTCGACTGCAAGATAGTCGACCTTCGGAGGCTCCTGGGGTACCGAATAGTGGAACTGTGTTGGCTGTCCTACTTCGTCTCCTCTAAGGCAGGCCATATATCGGTCCCACGTCGACCGTAAATGCGCTATGCTTTGAGCCTCCCCTGATAGCACCTTATGCAGCGTAACGAGTACTTCCGCAATTAGCCAAAACTCTGCTCGCTTCCGGCTGTAAGGAAACGTATCTGCTTCCTCCATCCAATCCAATATGGGTATCTGTCCTCGCTCATAGTTTCGGTATAGTCGTGCGATCTGCACGACATCCACTGGCTCTGCTCCCACTACATCCACTAAGTCAACCCCCTTTGTCGTTTTTGTTGACCTGTCGGGCTGTTTCGGTGCCCCCTGTACTCTTCCCATAGGCGACCCTTCGTGCTCGGTCGTTCCTCCAGGATCTGTTTTCAATGATTTACTGGTGGAGGGAATCCCCGATTGTTCCCCCTCTGTTTCTTGCGGGTTCTGTTCGTCATGGCCCATAGCCATGAATCGTTCATGTAGAGCCGCCTGTCTTGCTCGGTCCGCTCGTACTTTATTAATTTGGTATGACCCGGTGGATTTACGCAGGGATTGTAATAGTGGAGACATTTGTATGTTGGGTATCGGTGGTAAATATACTAGAGATTGCGGACGCTTACGGTCTGGGGTATCATCTCCATAAAATGTAGAAGGGTATTTGTCATCATCCGGAAGGGAAGTCAGTGGAGAGAATGACGATAGGTTGGATATAAAATGAGTGTGGGTTCGGTCTGGCAGACGAGTCAACTGGTCGACTCGTCGGTTTGGCTCCTCCAGGATACGTTGAAATTGTGAGTGTTCGCGGTGGTGAGCACCCGACCTCAGCTGTCCTGGAAGAAGCTTTGCCGCTTCTTCTAATATTCGCTCGAAAGCCATACCTGTAGGTAAATTCAAAAATGTGTTACGGTTACTTACCTTATGTAGCGCTGTAGCTACTTCTTGTCCTCTTCACGCGTCAGAATTTGACCAATCTATATTGGTATGACTAAAGCGTATGAAAGAGTGTAAGAAAAGGTGTAAGTCCCAATCACGTGTCCGTTGTCAACAAAGTATCTACAAAATAGGTAATAGTCCGTTACAATAAGCTTGCGACTTTTGCTCCATTTTTGTATAATACCGCTGCAGCCCCTACTCTTTCGTCAATACCTGAACCATCAGTGTATATCACATAGCCTGCTCTGTTTCTTCTTTCGTTGGCTATAGCTTCATTCTTGGTTTGGATTGTGGTTACTCCTTCAAATTTCCAAGTCGGACTGCGCTGTGTGGCAGGATTTGTTACTAGCTGGTTGGGATTGATGCCGTAGTTTTGGATTAGCTCCTCTAGTGGTCCTCTGTGTCTCTTTATGCAATGTCTGTTTGCCTTTTTGACCTGCCTTGCCAGTGGGTGTGATGCTGGTAACGTTCTGAGCCTTACTGCATGTCGGTGATGGATTTTGTCAATGGTGGCTACCATGGGCAGTAAACTGGCGTGGTTTGGTGTTATCATGGGATGTTGATTGTAGGGCTCCGCAAATGTGGATTGCTGCTTGGTGCTGAATCGTGGCCAGCCGTTTAACCTTTTGATTACTTAAGGTGCGCTGCTTGACCCCGTTCTTTGCTGTTGTTGTGCGCTAAAGATCTCTGCACCATATAGAATGGTGGGTAGGGCCACTGCCTGGAAACATTGTTGGAGAGCGCTCGGCTTGACTCCTCCATTTACTTTTCCCATCCGTCGAAAGGTGTTTAGCCAAAGCTGTCCCTTTTTGACTGCCTGGTCTAGTTGCTGGTTCCACCTGAGTTGCGAGTCAATAGTTAGGCCGAGAAGTCGTGCGCTGGGCTGTGGATGTATCTGGAGTCCGTCAATGTTAATTGGTTCTCCTTGTATTGGTGCCCTAATGTTTTGGCCTTTGATTGTTTTCCCTACCACCTTTGTTTGTCTGGTGAAGTCAATGAGTTGGAACTTATCCACTCCGAATTGGCAGTTATGAGTCCATGATCCCATTGTCTCTCCACAACATCGACTCTATTTGTTCATGAGTTTCAGTGAATGTCACGGCTCTGGTGGCGATGGTATGATCGTCTATGAAAGTGAAGCCCTGCTCTTGTGCCATGCTGTTAATCATTCGGAGTAGGGTTGAGTTATAGAGGATCCAGTAGAAGGAGGAGCCAGGGCATCCCTGGTCAAGTCCCCCTTCTATCCTGAAGAGGTCAGATTCATAGTCGTCGAAAGCTAGGGTTGTCCATCTGTGTTCCATTCTTCGTTGCATCCAGTTGACATAAGCCAAGGGTATGCCAATGGTTAGCATTTCATGGGCTAGAGTCTCAATGACAACACTAGGAAAAGCTCCTTTGACATCAAGGAAGAGTGCTGAGGCTACTTTGCCCACTCACCATGCTTCCTTTACCATGGTGGTGAGGCTTAATACTGCATCCGTTGTATTTCTGCCTGGTCGTCCCCCAAAATGATGATTAGGTATGAGGTTGAGGAGTTTGCAATGGTGCTGGAGGGTGTCTTTGACACATTTGTTGATTGCTTGTCTGAGTCCATGAGACAACATGATGGGTTGGTAAGCACTAGGTTTATGATAGTCCGGTTTGCCTGGTTTTCGCAGTACAATTGTTTTTGATTGTGACCAGTCACCAGGGTAGTGGTGGAGGGAGAATGTGGCGCGGAAGAGTGGCCCAATATATGGGGCAAGGGTTGAGGCATTATGTTGTAGAACATTGTTGTGTGGGGTGCCAGGACAGGTAGCTTTGTTTGGTTTCATTGCATGGAGGGTAGCCTCAACCTGGCTGTCTGTGATGGGCTGATATGCAAATTTGGGCCTTGGGTTGTGGGAGTTGCTGGGTGGAATGAGGTCATCATCTGGCCTTGATTTGAAGAATTCAGTATAGAGGACACGGCTCTTTGCTGTATTGTCAGTGACATAATGTGGTTGTCCGTTTCGCGTTCCATCGGCCAGTTCTGGCATCCTGGTTTTCCCACCATCAGAGGGTGATTCCCTTAGCATTTTGCTGGCTCTCCATAAGTGATCAGTGTGACTGACCTCATTTTCCAGCCAGTCTAACCAGCATCACTGCTTTGCTTGTCGTATCTCTTGTGCATATTGATTGCGCATTTGTCGATGGAGCTCATGTGATGGGTGTTCCATGTTGTGACAGTTTCGGTAGGACCATCTGGCTGCTGAGCGTACTTCTTTCTGTTTCATCTTTAAAGCCTTTGTGTAGTGATGTTACAGCTCAGCTCAGCCTGCAAGCTGCGGCTCCTGGCTGGCTTGGAGCGGCTCAGGCTCACCAGAATTGAAGCCTGAGCCTTAAGACACGGCTCAGGCTGGCTTAGGCTTGGCCTAGGCTTAAGCCGCGGCTTGTAGCAACTACATATAGAATAATATGATTACAAATCTACACTACATTCGGTTCATTGTCAGCGCCATCTACAAGATCAACAATCAACTGATCCCAAGAAAACTCACTGTCTTCGTCAATCTCCATACTAGGCTCATCCTCTTCCATCTCCATGTCCTTCTCCTCTTTGACTACAGTCACTACGTCTCGAAAGATCAGGTCATTGTGGTAAAGGCATTTCAAGACCTGGAGCGCCTCAACAATGTCACCTTTAAGCCGATTGCAACGTTTACTGATGGTGATACCTGCTGATGAAAATGCTCGCTCACTTGAAACAGATGAAGCCATGATGGCCAGATAGTCGTGAGCAATTTTCTGCCAAATGGTGTAGTGGGAGCTGTGTAGCTATAACGGGGTTAGTGTGAGTCTAGGATGATGCGAAACACATACCCCCCACCATTCCACCACACTCATACCCTTTGGGACGATCTCCTCTGTGTTGAGGTACAACTGAAACTCCTGGTGCCAGTCTCCATCAATAGAGGCCCCATCAGCCCCATCATCATCACTACTGTCATAATCGGCTGAGGATGTTTGGCGACATTTGGTGGGTCGAGGGTTGGGATCAATGTTGTTGTTGTTGAGCTGTTGGGCCGTATAGTGCTCATCATAATACTCTTTGAACTATAAAGGTGGTTCATTCGAGAGACCAAGCCTGAATCGTTACTTACCACTGCCTCCGCTGTCTTGACAACGTCGTCGACTAGATCTGCAGACCAATGTTTCTTGAAATGCTTGAGCTTTCGTTTAGGATGGAGTACTTTGAACAATGTCAGATCAGACAAGACAAAGCAGGAGTACGTACACATAGCAATGATATGTGCATCTGATTCAGCCGTCTTTTCATAGTATGCCTCTACCTTCTCCAATCCAGCATCAAGTGCATCGTGGAAGGCCTCGTACTTTAGGTCTTGCCGCTTCTTTGACCAGACAGTATGGAGGCGTTCAATTGCAGGAACAGCACTCCACAATGTTGGTCTCGTCTCCGAGGAGAATGCTTGCTGACACTCTTCAGCATCCTAGAATTGTGTTATTTATGATTCAGGGCCAGTGAACGCGAACCTCTAGGATGTCAACAAACAGCTCCACACAGTGCCATTCCTCGTCTCCCAACTTCAGGCTATCAATCGCGGCTCTCTTTTCCAGGTTCTTCTCCAGTGTGCCAAGTTCGTAGACAAAGACGTCAACAGACTATGCAATATTAGATAGATATAATGTTGAAGAACACGTACCTCTTTGAGCGATAATGTCCGACAAAGCATTACCTTTGTCGAGCCCCCAACGAATCTCCATATCAAGCAAGAGCTGAAGTGGCTCCTTCTGTGTATTCTCCTGGACTTGAATATTCTTGAACAAGGTCTTGCGTTGGGAAGATGACCATGCCTTGATGCAGATAGCTCGAACTAGGCCTAGTTTGTCATGGATATAGAGTGTTGTGTCAGGGAGGTGGGTGTCTGGGTTGTGGGGATCATAATATTTTGCTTTGCTCTTGGTTGAAATGACCGCTTGCATGGCTAGGTTGACGATATGAGCCAAGCATCTGATTTACATTAGAAGTAAGTCCGGTTACAAGGCTAAGCCAACAAACCTAATGCATCGTTTTTTTACATTGAAACCCTTACCAGTCTGAGCCTTGTATAGTTCTGCAAAGCGGGCAATGGCTGTGTCGTTGTTGCTGGCATTGTCGCAGCTTATGTGGCCAACCTAAAACCATCAGTCACACTGTAACTGCCACGTCAGAGACTTACCCGGTCCGATATACCCAGTCGATCACAAACCTTGAATATTGCCATGCCAATCGTATCACCATCGTGCTTTGTGTTAAGCTGAACAAAACCAAGAAGTGCATGTTCAAGTGTCCAGCCCGAGCCTGTCTGCTTCTCCTCGATCCAATGCCCTGTAACAGTTAGGTAACTATCTCCATTTGACGCTGTCCAAATGTCCTCAGTCAGACTGATGGTTCCCTTAACTTTGGAGCTCTGTTCATGATAACAGTGAGTATTCATTCAATAAGGTTCAATACATACATTAAGTCGGCTTTTCAATGCGTTCATTTGTTTCTTGAATGTGTGGATGATTATTTCCCGGGTAACCTGACGATTCGGCAACAAGATGTCGTGGGTGGCATGGGCTGCAATGTTGATCATTCGCTTGAACGAAGGATGCTCAAAAGCTGCAACAGGCTAAGTACTAAATTAGTCTCATCGTCATGGTAAGATTATGATTTACCTGGTCTGTTTCAATAAGCCATTGAATAGCCACATCCCGCATTAATGCATCCGTGTATGGTGCTGGTTTCTGCGTTCCCTCTGTCATTGGCTGCAGATGCATATCAAGATTTGATTGGTGCAGCTTGGCTAGCGCTTCCTCCTTCGCTGCTTTGCGATCACCTGGTAGCATGGACACAAAGTCTTCTCGCTTGCACCAACTATGGTAATAGCTCTTTAACAGCGGTGAGACTGAGTTACTGACTTGACTAGGACATACTTTATGATAGACTTCCAAATGGCGGCATAATGTCGTATGTTCATCAACCAAATCAACGACTTTTTTGTGACACCCTTTACCCGCTCCGTTTCTGGTGGTAACATTCAGAACCATACAACAGAACAGTAAATCACTCACTCGCATGTCAAGCATCGATGCTTCCCTCATTTATCACCTTTAACATGCACAGCTGGCCTGAAGAATTGATCGAGATCCCTGCGTGCATCCTGGCGCTTGTTCTTTGTCTTTGGGCCTTCTTCGGACTCTGATTCTGATTCTTCAATGCTCAGAATTTCAGGGTCAACATGCGGTGCCTGAGTGGTCTCTTTGGAACCATCTGGAGTGGTTTGAGCAGCTTCAGAATTCGGAGCGGAATTTGTAGGACCTTTACAAAGCTAAGTTAAACAGTGCGTTTAGATTTTGGAAGGTAAGCTACCATTCTTTCGCTTCTGGCCTCTGGGTACTTGTTCATCCCCATTAATAGGCTCAACCTCAGTACTAGTACTATTTTCTTCAGCCGCCTTTTTGTTTTGTCTATGTTGGTGTTCGGCCACTATTCTCTTGTGAGTGACGTGTAGTTCTCCGACATTTTGATCGCTTGTTAATTTTGCAGGCAGTCGCGTATCACGAGCTGGACGGGTTTCATGGGGTTCATTGCTATGTGCCATGGATGACGAGATGACGGTTGTTTGAGAAATTGAGGCTGTATAGTTAATTTGACCGCTGTACAGGCCTTTTTTACATGTAAAATGAGTACGTCTCTTGACAGTGTAGGCCGCGGCTCAGGCCACAGCCCTCGGCTTGGCAGAATTGAAGCCTGAGCTGTGAGCCTTACAGAGCTGTCGTTTAGGCCCGGCTCAGCATGGCTTGAGCAGGCTCGGCTCAGTCGGCTCAGTGGCTTGAGCCGGGCCGTTAACATCACTACCTTTGTGAACCAGCGCTTTGAGAATGGAGTTCCCTTCAATGTCTTCACCACTTTTTGCACTGTCTGTTCGATGGCATGCTCCAGGTCCCGACGACAAATTTCAAATATGTCAACATTGTAGATCTCTGTGGGGGGTGGGATTGAATCTAGTTGTGACTGCAGTTCCTTTCCAAACTCTACCCAGTCTACGTTCCGATAGTCGCGTGTAGCTACATTTATAGGTTCTTTGGGATTTATGTTGATTTCATAGGTTATGGGGTAGTGGTCCGTTTTTGGAGGGCAGGAGGCTGGGTCTGTTTTGCAGTAGATTAAGTGATTGATGAGGTCCGTGCTACAGAAAACATTGTCTGGTCTTGTGTGATTTTTGGTGTTGAGTGCCTCTAATGTGGGTATCTCTGCTGGAAGTGCCATGTGCATGTGTGCAGTTAAGTGGACAAGTGGCATGGCAAACTCCTGGTGATGGTTTGTGAGGAGGTGCAGATTATCAGGAAGCTCCCAGAGTGGATGGTGACGGTTAAAATCCCCAGCAATGATGTCATACGTGTGCTGTGGCCTGGGGTGACGTTCAAGCCAGGTCTGGAGAGCATGTATAGTGTCGTTGCTATCTCCTGTGTTATATACATTGAAGATGTGTATCGCATATGAGTTGTCTTGTATTTGAATGGCTGTGACATTGGGACAGGTGAAGGGTAGCTGGAACCAGTGGTTGGTGGAGATGGATGTGGTAATAAGGGTTAGGGCTCGAGTCACTTGGGCATTGTTAAGGTGTCCTATGGGGTATACAGAGCGCCATCACGAGGTAGCTCTCGAGTTTCCCAGAAAGTCTATTTGTGGCTCCTGAAGGAGGATGATGCTGTAGTTTTTAATCTTGTGGAGGAGGTCAGCTTGGGCAGTGGCTGAGCAGTTGACATTCTGTTGCCAAATTTTAAGTTGTCGTCGTGGGGTTTGCTGTTTGACATTATGGGCATTGTTGGTTGTGGTGTTCATTGGGGTGGGAGATCATTGTCATCATTTTGGCTGTTGCCTATGGCTGTGGTTTTCTGGAGGATTGTGTCTAGGGTTTGTTGGCAGAGTCCTGTCTGTGAGATTGGGTTTGGGGTTGGGTTTGGGTGGCGTGACGGCCCTGCATGCTGTTCCGACAGTGATGCGTTGACAGGTGGTTGATGAGCTGCCGTCGTTGAGGGATGCTGTCTGTAATTGTGACTTGTCATGTTGCCACCCCATCTATGTTCATTGCCGTAAAGCTCATGTGCGGTGGTGAAGGCTGGTGTGTCGTGAAGGGTTATCCAAGTCCAAGGCTCGTTGGTTGGATAGTATATGTATTTGTGGTCTGATGATCGACTTTTGATTCTGGCCAGCTTTTCTTGGTATGCAGGGCATTCCGTGCTAGCAGCGCCGTGGCCTGCTCCTCGACAGACAGCACACTGGAAGGTTGTCCTGTCAGTGAGTGTGCATGCCTCCGTTCAGTGGTGATCTAAACACCTAGCACACGATACATTTTCTGCCTTGCATTCGTGTGCTCGGTGCCAAGTGTGATGCTGGCATTTTGTGCAGTGGGGTATGTCAATGACTGGCTTTCGTGCAGTGACCCTACGGCCATGAATTGTGATGCTGTCTCTGATGATTCGACTGGCAGTAGAAGGGTTGGTGCAGCCCACTTGAGCGTGTGTGTAGACTTGTCCTGCCTTGGGTCTTTGAGCCATTGTCCATCACATAGCGAGAAAGGTGGTAGATCGTTGATTGTTTCAATTTGTCGTAGTTCAGCTTCATTCATGATTTCTGTGAAGATGGGTAGGAATTCGAGGATGAGGGGAAAGGTTTGAGGTGTGATTTTGGATGTTCCACTGAAGTTGAACATCTTGAGGATTTCGGGTTGCTTGATCCACTTGGCTGCCATGTCGTTGTTGAGCTCCAAGACTACGTCCCCACCATTCAACTTCCGCACCCCCACAAATGCGAAATCCACTGGTTTGTCTGCGGCTGCCATTCCCATGATGTCTATGGCTAACTTCGCTTTCTGTAGCAATTGTTCCTCCGTCAGCGCTTGTAGCGGGTCCTGCTGCACGTCCCTGCCTTTCCTCACTAGTAACTGGCGCTCTGTCGTTTTGCCTTTTTGGATCCAAGTATTGTGTTGTGGCTGGGAGAGTTGTGTGGCCACCATCTGTGCATACGTAGCGGGGGGGATTGGACTGGGTGCTGTCTGATGTGTCGTTGTTCTGTGGGTCATGGTATCAACAATGTTGTCTACGGAGGTGTCGATCTTTGTGAAGAAGTCCAGTCGTACATCGTGTATCTGTTGGATTATTTCGTCTAAAGTGGTACTTACCTGTGTTGTGATCTTTTAGTTGAGACTGTCGAGTCGTTCCTTGTGGTCATTTGCCTGCTTTGCAGCTGCCTCCGCCCAGCCTATGGCTTCTGCTGCAACCCACTTTTCTGCCAGCCTAGGTCCCATTTTTTTCGAGCAACGTGGCTATGGCTTCCATTCCCTGGCGAACGTGAATTTTGGTACTGTTGACGGACTTACTCAGTATTTTTGCTTTTAGTGCTCGCAATGCCTTCGCTAGGGCTTCGGTATCTATTTCTGCATCGTTGCTGGCTAGTCCGCTGGTGGTTAAAAAGTTTTGCACTTCTCTGAGTGACATTTCGTTGTCAGGTTGTGTCGGTCAGCGCGGTGTGTTTCTGGTGCCTCCCAACGCATTTGACATTGTCAGGAGGAGTGTGACTTGAATGTATGTGCAAAGTATCCAGAGTTTATATCTACTGCCTCGTACAGTGGTTAGGAATTTTTGCTGCTTTTCCTGTGCTGATACCACGTGGTTAGAGGTCAAGAGAGTTCGATCCTCTTCTGGTTCATCCTAATCATAACAGCCGGTCTCTCCTGTTTCAAGCAATTACTTCACGAGATGATATCGATGATATCGATGTACTACACTAACCTTACCGCTGCTTCAGTTACTGTATTTTTACCTCCCATTGACAAACTGACTTTGTATCAACAATGAACGACCTTGTATCAATGATGGAAGACTGCATCAAACAAATCAAACATCCTCTTGACATAGTAACACCACCATCCAAAGGTATCTACCCAGTAATCACTCACTGTCCTCAGGATTGAGTATACCACCTCATTGAAGGGAGATGGGTTAAGGCAGTGAGGAGCATCCAAAGCCAAATTAAAAAACAGAATCACCAGCACCTCGACAACCAGAAACAGCATATGGAAAGAAAATGTTTGGGTGGAGATCCTCCCCATCAAGCTGCTACATGACTATCAGGTTGATTGCATGTGGTTATCCATCTATACAATAAAGCCTTCAAGTTCTTCCCACCACTCCCAAAGTTTTCTTCTTCATTCCATCGACCACTGTCTCTAGACTCTCTACTGCGGAGGCAATGCATAGATCCACTTTCATTTGAGGATCACACCACGGATGATCTAGAAGGTTCAAGGATCAACCAAGGATTGCTGGTTATCGAGGTAGAGATGGAATGTCATTGTGTCAAAAAAGGAAACCTTTGTTTGTGTTTCGAACTACTAATTTCAGCAACCCGATGTCACTTCATCGACAACACTGTGATCAACCCGTTTTGTGATTCAGTACATTTTTTTTATAACTGACTACACCAGCTGATTGGATCTAAACAATAGAATCTTTCGATTCTCTTCTTCAGGGTATTCAAAAAATCGATATGGAAGATTTTCGCAGTGGGACAAGATACATTTTAGGCTTGGATAGCAATGAGTATTCAGAATGTGGATGGGGATTGAATGACAAGCTTGTGAGCAAAAGCACAACAGTCTCAAGTATGATGTACCTGATACAAAAACTGCAACTGATAAGTATAGGGTTGTCACCTGTCAAAGGTGGGAATCGAACGACAAGCCTTCGAGGCAAAATAGAATATCTCCACTGAAAATATCACACACGCTGTACCAGTTGGGTGATATACAACATGGCCCTAGTTCTTGGGTAGCAAAAGGTTCCAAGACGAGAAGGGGTTCCTGCCAATCGACCAACGGTCAGACCCCGGGCCCCATCATTCAAGTCTGAAATTTTGATGAGAAACTCCTAAAAGGTTGTTGGATGTAAAATGCGTGGATCAGACTACCCACAGAGAGTGGATGTTTTCGGAGAAATTGTAGAGCCTTCAGGCTGTACTTCTGAATGATACAATGGTAAATATCCCATGTCAATGGTTATGACCAGGGTTGGCCCTGTTGAGTGTGTGTTATGATGTCACTATCATGTGACCGTATATAAACGCGTTTGGTCGTGATTGCCTTTCCTCAGTCGTTCTATCACAGAGACTGAGGTAGGCATTCTTTGATATAGAGACAACAGACTGATACTTAGATATAGCTGATTGACTGTTGTCTATAGGTACAATAGAGTCGTTCTATCACAGAGACTGAGCTGATTGACTGTTGTCTATAGGGTTCGTTTCCAACAGGTTATGGGCCTTCTTTTCTGAACGGACCACTGCAACATAAATACCTCGTCTACTTTATCGACTCGCTGTTTTCCTTCCGTCGCATATCCCCGTGAGCATTTTCTCTATCCTTCCTTGACATCTCAGCATCTGGCCAGCAATGCCGGGTAAAGCCAGAGATGACGCATCTAGCAGTGACACGAAGACCCCGACGGGTGCAAAACCTCCAGCGACTGATACAAAACCTCAGCGCGATGAGGAAATGTCCCCAGGGACGCATGCCGACTTTGCTTCCTATCTTTTACAGCATCGGAAGAACCCTGTTGATGACGCTGCTCACCTCAATAAAACTCACCCTTCCGTGGTTCATCAGTCTATTTCACTGTCGGCGTGGATTCCAGATACGCCTACCCTGGACTATTCTGCGAGGACCTGGATTGACTGGGATCGGTGTCTCCGTACCTTGATCGGCATGTATGGTTTTCTCTCCCTCCATCTGGATCCCTCTTACTTGCCACCTGCTCCCTCTTTGGAACCTGTCGCTTTTCGTAACTGGAAAATGAATGACAGGGCGGTTTGCTCCTTCATGCGTTCCAAGATGTCCTCGATTGAACAGGAGTTTGTGAAGGACCCTGCCCTTACTGCATCTAACATGTACGTGGCCTTGAAAACACGCCATGAACAGCGCGGTCCTACCTCTCAACTTACGATGATCGCCGATGCGCTCGCCATCGAATTTAAATGTAATACTCCACTTGACCAAACGGTTCAGAAGATTTGTGCGGCCAACAATGCTATTTGGGCTATGGGGGCTCCTTCTCTGGAGCTTTTCCTTTCCTTACTTCTCATTTGTGCTCTCAGAAAGAACTATCCCGTTCTGTATCGGGATATTGACAACTCTCTTGCCGGAGCGACAAAACAGTCTCCGTTCCCTTCTTCCTCTATTATCAATCGTATTGCTAGAGAGCAAATTGATCCCAAGGAACCTGAGCCCTCTATCACTGAGGCTCATGTGGCTCACTCTACATCTCGCCTGTGTCCAAAATGTACCAACTCTAACTGTGGACGAGAGGGTCACACTTTACCCTACTGTGTGAAGGAGGGAGGGGGCATGGCTGGGAAATCTGTAGCAGAGGCCCGTGCGAAGTATAAGGAGGATTCAAAGTTGAGAACTTCATCTTCTTCAGCTGCTACTACTGCCGAAGCTCATTTCTCTGTGTTGACCTCCTTGTTGACTTCTCCTATTTCCTCTATTATCAATGCTCGTATTCATTCGTCTATGACGGCAGCCGATATTAGTGAGTATGAAGTGTCACTCTTGCTGGAGGACCCTTCCCCATATGCTGCGGTTGATTGGTGTACTGTGAGCCAGGCGGATGTTGCTTTTGAGGCCACCATAGCTTCTCCAACATCCTCCTCAGTACGGTTCTCACTTGTCGATTCGGACTCTCCCTATCTGTCTGATTCCTGCACCTCGGTTCATATTTCCTATGAACAGGCTGATTTCATTGCGCTTCAGCTGCTTGTCACCCTGCGCCGTGTACGTGGTCTCGGAGGTAGTACGGTTGACGCTGCAGGCATCAGCACTATCAAGATTAAAGTCGCAAAAGGGTCTTTTATACTCCTAGAGCCTGCTTTGTTCATACCCACCAGCACTGTACGCTTGGTATCTGTCGCTCTCCTCGCAAAAGCTGGCTTCATCACTTCTTTTGATTACCCTCGCTCAGAAATTTGCAACAAACAGGCGGGGAATGCGTTGGTAGCTACTGGCGAAATCATACCGGGGCGGAATGTTTACAAGTTGAATCACATTTCCATTGCTCACTCTATGAACCCGCCCTCCGGTTCTACTTCCGCTGATGACCATGCGTTCCTCTCTCAATCCGCTCGCATCCCAACCCTTGACACTTGGCATCGCAGGCTAGGGCATGTCAACAACCAGTCTATTCTCGACATGGCTTCAAAAGGCCTTGCTGATGGTATGCCTGTTGACTTGTCTTCGCTTCCACCTGTCTGCACATGTTGTATCTTGGGAAAACAGCGAAGGAGTAGTGTTCCGAAAGTACGTGAAGGGCCAAAGTCGGAGCATCCCCTGAAGAAAGTTTATATTGACCTCTGTGGCCCTCACATCTTGTCATCATCGAAGAATAAATACAGTGTCAACATCATTGATGATTATTCCGGTTTCCCTTGGTCTTTTGGAGCGAAGTCGAAGGATGCTGCATATGATATAGTTGTGGCTTGGGCAAATCGCGAACAAGTGAGGACTGGACACAAGATTGTCTACATCAACATTGATCGAGGTGAACTGAAGAGCGAGCGTTTATACGTCTGCTCAGAATGGTCAGGGTGAACGAGTGCACCTTACTCTCATGGATCAAGCTAGGTCTATGAGGTTATCGTGCGAACTACCACCTAACCAGTGGGATGAATTCATGGCTACAGCGGCATATACACGAGCCCGAACTGCTAGCCGACAGGTGGGCAAGACTCCTTTCGAGCTTTATGAGGGTCATAAACCTGATCTTAGTCACTTATGCGAGATTGGATGCAAAGCATTCGTCCTTCAACCGAACAATCCAAAGGTCGGTCCAAGAGGAGAGGAATGCATCCTGATCAGGTACGCCCGCAATTCGAAGGCCTATCGGTGCTATCATCGACCAACCCGACGTGTTGTTGAGTCTTTCCATGTATGCTTTGTGGAGCGGAAAGATGAAGAAGAACGGCCCTTCCACCCTGGATGTGTTATTCCTGCCTCTTCCATCTGCGATCCACATCACCAGACCCTTCCATCAGATTCTCGTCCTGATCCCCGCCCTGTGAGGGATACGAAAATGGGGGATCAGACCGAAACAAATACTACACCGGGGCCCCTTGAGGCTGTGCAAAATCTGGAAAATACCACTCATGAAGTAGACCCTGAGCCGGGACCCTGTGAGGTCGAACGAACTCCAGTGAAGACGGCTACGACAGTGGAATCAGTAGAAGACGAAGAAGATATTATAAATAAACCTAGACCAAAACGTTTTTCAAAACCTATGGAGAAGAAGGCGGCATTTTTGGAAGAGGAGGTTGGAAAAGTGGCAAGGAAAGTGAGACATGTGGAGAAAGTCAGGCAGAGAGATATTCCTTCCACTGACCAACAAGAAGCTTTGTCCGCTTTCCTGGACTCTGTGAGGAAAGGTGAACTGGGGACTGAATCCTCTCTCCCTTTCGAGAGCTTGGACGAGATATTAGATGGCCTTGCAGCTTTGGGTGAAGACTTACCGGATATCGACGATCCAGCGAGCTTCCGAGCAGCCATGATGACAGATTACTGGGAACAGTGGTGCCAAGCTTGCGAATCAGAGATTAGTGGGATGGAGGAGATGAGTGTTTTTAAACTCGTTCCTCGGTCGGAAGTCCCGAAGGATTGTAAAGTTCTAAAAGGGAAGTGGGTGCTCACCGTGAAAAGAGATAAAAACGGAAAACCGACCAGATTCAAAGTGCGGTACGTGCTCTGTGGTTACAAACAGATCTTAGGCCGTGACTATAACTGAACCACTTCGCCCACTGCCCAAATGGAATCTTTTCGTCTTCTCCTACATATTGCGGCATCACTAGATTGGGACGTTCAGCAATTTGATGTGAAGCAGGTGTTCTTGAATGGTGTCCTTGACCCGGAAGAAGTTCAGTATATGGCTCAACCTCAAGGTTTCGAGGAACCAGGCAAGGAAGACTATGTTTGGCGAGTGGAGAAGGGAATCTACGGCATGCATCAGGCCAGTCGTATTTGGAATAAGACTATGCATGCCAAGATGATCTCATGGGGTTTTACTCGTCTGGATTGCGAGTACTGCATATATGTGCGTAATGTGGATGGTAAAGTGGTCCTGGTGGCTGTACATGTTGACGATTTCCTTTCTGTGGCAAACTCGAAGTTGGCGAACGATGAATTCAAGACTCAGCTCGCGTCCGAGTGGACTATTGCTGAAGGTGATGCCGAATTCTGTTTGGGTATTGAGATAGAAAGGGACAGGGAACATCGTTTTGTGTATCTTTCCCAAAAAGCTATGATTGACCAGATTGTGGAGGAATTCAGCCAAACTGATGCTCACCCTGTCTTCACACCAATGGCAGAGAACGCCAACTCTTTTCTGACACAACCACCTGTGGATGAGGTACTCACTGATGACGAGAAATCCTCCCTGGCAAAATTACCCTATCGATCCCTAATAGGTCAACTGCTCTACCCCAGCCTTGGAACTCGACCTGATATTTCCTATGCTGTTTGAAAACTTTCGGAATTCCTCAATTGCTATAGGCGCTCTCACTGGGATGCTGCAATACACATTGTTCGTTACCTTAAAGGAACTAGATATCTTCGACTGTGCCTCAGAGGGGAGTCGATTAATCTGTCAGGCTTTACGGATTCTTCTTGGGGTGACTGTTTGGATGGCTGGCGCTCTTCGATGGGTTATTGTTATACGCTAGGAGGAGGGGTGATCTCATGGTCAGCAAAGAAGCAAAAGGTTGTTGCGACTTCTTCAATGGAGGCTGAATATATAGCCACCTCCGAATCCTGCAAAGAAGGTCTATGGCTCTGTATGATGCTTTCATTCATACCCTTACCTCTGGATACACAAAATTCCCCGACCTTAATCTGCGCGAAGAAGGAGCCCGATGCTACTCTGCTCCACTGTGATAATCACAGAGCTGTCTGTCTTGCTCTCAATCCTCAATTCCATTCGTGCTCAAAACATTTTGACATATGTTACCATTTTATAAGGCAATGTGTGGACGAGGCAAAAATTTCGATCCAACGCGTTTCCACAAATTAAAACCTGGCCGACATCTTCACTAAACCCCTCTCTGTCGTCCCCTTCACAAAGTTTCGCGGTTTATTGGGACTATGTTGAGAGCGAGGAGGAGTGACACAATCGAGTATCTCAGTTTTTCTTGCTTCTTCGTCCTTGGGATCTTGGATATTGACATTGAGGAGGAGTGTTGAGTGTGTGTTACGATGTCACTATCATGTGACCGTATATAAACGCGTTTGGTCGTGATTGCCTTTCCTCAGTCGTTCTATCACAGAGACTGAGGTAGGCATTCTTTGATATAGAGACAACAGACTGATACTTAGATATAGCTGATTGACTGTTGTCTATAGGTACAATAGAGTCATTCTATCACAGAGGCTGAGCTGATTGACTGTTGTCTATAGGGTTTGTTTCCAACAGGCCCAGGGCGCAGAAAAGAATTGTAGAGCCTTCAGGCTGTACGTCTGAATGATACAATGCTAAATATCCCATGTCAATGGTTATGACCAGGGGCAGGGCAGGATTGCGGTAGATGTTTTGAAAGACTGTGGTTGTCAGTCGACTGCATGCAAGCAAGAGCGCATAGAGGTATATAGAAAGGTTCCGGTGCAGGATCGAACAAGGAACTTCTGTGGACAAAAAACAACAATCAATGCTTGCATGTGATATCGACTGAAGAATACCGCAGCGTCAGGAAGGGGATGGGTGACTCTCAAGTCAAACAGATGATAGGAAATTGGTGTGCCAGGGTGTCTTTAGGGTGCAGAAAAAGAATCACACTTGCTACTAGGTACATGAATATTGTATCATCTGTCAATCTCAGTACGAAAATAAAGTATGCATCTTTTCAAGATGCGATAGTCAGAACTTATATAGTTCTAGATTGACGGGTGTGGATGTGGCATGGGGGCAGGCGTTGAGTGGCCCGCCCTATAACTGCACCTGGCCCACCATTTTTGCACACTAGGCACTGGCAGGATTTTGTCCTGGCCGGCCAGGAATGGTTATACAGAACTGTAGATATAGAGAGCAATAATGGTTCAGCAGAACCATTGAGCCTTCATTCAGTTCTCTCTAACTCCAGACTGTCACTATGGTGAGTCTCTAGTACTGTTATATGTGTTGGTACCCTACAGTTCTGCTGAACTGTGAAGCCTTCATTCAGTTCAGTTCAACTGCAGACTGTGGTTATGGTGAGTCTCTACTGTTATATGTGTTGCTACCCTTACAGTTCTGCTGAACTGGTGGGCCTTCATTCAGCTCTGTTCAGCTGTAGACTTTGACTATGGTGAGTCTCTACACAAGTTGTACAGAACTGTTGGGACATTGTACAGTTTTACACAACTGAAGACTGCAAAATTGAAAAGTCAACAGCATGAATAGAACCCTGCAACTTAATAGAGAACACTTTTCTACTGAATTTACTGACTGAGCTATAGGACTATAATTACAAACATTCATTGTGGTCTCATCATAGGATTATTCAATGTGAATTTTTGCTGAAGTCTGTGAACCAATTGATATTCACTGTAAGCCCTAAGATTCATAACATGTTGATATGGTGCAGTTGGATTATGCCCTCTCATGATTGATAGTAGATCCCTGTTACTTTGAACATGCAAGTTCAACTCTTAATCTGGCTTATTTTTTGCAGAACTGTAAAATACTTTTAAGGTTCTGTGTAACTACTCAAAGGAGCTCCATGCAACAGTTATACTGTACCAGAACTTTCATATACAGCTCTTCAGGACTGTAGAATTACTAGAATACCAGAACTGTAAAATACTTTTAAGGTTCTGTGTAACTATTCACAGGAGCAAATGGTTATACTAGAACACTCATGTACAGTTCTTCAAGACTGCAGAATTACTAGATTACCAGAACTGTAAAATATGTTTAAGGTTCTGTGTAACTACTCACAAGAGCTCAATGGAATGGTTATACTGCACCATAATACTCATATATAGTTCTTCAGGACTGTAGAATACCTCAATGGTACTGTGCAACCACAAGGCAGCAATACATATCATGGTAGAGACTCACCATAGTCACAGTCTACAGCTGAACAGAGCTGAATGAAGGCCCAACAGTTCAGCAGAACTGTAAGGCAGTAACACATATAATGGTAGAGACTCACCATAGCAACAGTCTACAGTTGATCAGAACTGAATAAAGGCCTATATGTACAGTTCTGTATAGCTGTTAAGCCCTGTACAGTCACTGAGAACCATTCCTGGTGGGCCAGGACAAAATCCTGCCAATGCCTAGTGTGCAAAACTGGTGGGCCAGGTGCAGTTATAGGGCAGGCCATTCAAGTGTTATCCGCCATCATGTATCACAATCTGTGATAATCTGACATGGGATCCCATAATATGTTTAAAGAAAAGTCGGGCTGTTTTCACGTCAGTGATGGTTGTCTTGCAAGGAATGAATACTGCCCATTGGTGAGCTTGTTGATGATTACAAGGATGTTATCATACCCATTAGATAAGGGCAATTCCGGAATAAAATCCATGGATACGACTTCAAACAGACAGGACAGAATCGGAATAGGTTGCAACAATCCTGCTGGGGAGTGAGTTCTGGGCTTAGACTTCTGGCAGATATCACAACTATTGATATAGGCCTTGAGGTCCCGGGACATTCACGGCCAATAATGTGTAGATGCGAGTCGGTTATAACAGTGATGATAACCCCCGTATGCAGACTCTGTGATTCTGTTGTGCACTTCATCCATTACTTGAACCCTCTGGGATTGAGGTACGCAGAGTCTGTTATTACTGTTCCAGTCTTCAAAATAAAGTAGCCCATTGTCACTGTAGTGATACTGAGGATGACAAGGGTGAGACCATTAGTTTTCTCCTTTTAAATCAAGGGGCTTTAGCCGCTTTTCCCCATGAGCCATGGGCATAACCCATTTATTAGTACTGGTTGGCCAATAGTTGGCCAACAGCCCAACAGCCCACAGCTATAGGGATATAATAGTACTAATATTAACCCACTAATGGTAGACATGGCCAAGCATATTAGTATTACTATTGACTAGCATCAGCTAATGAGGATATTATTAATGTAGTAGACATGGCCAAGCAGAGTAAATAATATTAGTATTATAGTGGGCATGGCCAAGCAGAGTAAATAATATTAGTCTTACTATAGTGGACATGGCCAAGCAGAGTAGATAATATTAATATTAATATAGTGGACATGGCCCTAGGAATATTAGTATTAGTATGACAGTGGACATGGCCAAGCAGAGTAAATAATATTAGTATTAATATAGTGGACATGGCCCTGGAAGCAGAGTGGATAATATTACTATTACTATAGTTGACCAAGCAGAGTGAATAATTATTAATATTACTATAGTAGACATGGCCAAGCAGAGTGAATAATTATTAGTATTACTATAGTAGACATGGCCAAGTAGAGTAAATAATTATTAGTATTATTATAATAGACAGTGTGAATAATTATTAGTATTACTATAGCAGACATGGCCAAGCAGAGTGAGTAAGTACTATTATTAATACAAGGGCCTAGGTTCTATTATTAGGACAGGCTGCTCTATAGGGCCTAGGTTTTATTATTAGAACAGGTTGCTCTATAGGCTATTATTAAGACAGGCTGCTCTATAGGGCCTAGGCTCTATTATTAGAGCAGGTTGCTCTATAGGACCCAGGTTCTATTATTGGAACAGGCTGCTCTATAGGGCCCAGGTTCTATTCTTAGGACAGCTTATATAAGCATTACATCATATTAGAACATAGGGCCCAGATTCTATCATTATGTCATATTAGAACAGGCACTATTATATAACTATTACATAATAATTTTATTAGTATTATTAGTATTAGTATTATTAGTATTATTAGTATTAGTATTATTATTATTATTATTATTATTATTATTATTATTATTATTATTATTATTATTATTAGTATTATTATTATTAGTATTAGTATTAGTATTAGTATTATTGGCTGCATTTATATAATATACTGTAACCCTAACCTGCTAACCGTCCTAACCACCCTAACCTAACCTAACCTAACCATACTATTATTTGTATAGTAAGCATCATTTACTATTAATATTATTTACATTACAGTACTACTATTAGCATGATTTACTATTAATAGCAGTAATTATGTAATAATTGGTTATGCCCACTATAGTTGCTTGGCCATGGCTACCATTAGTGGGTTTATATTAGTACTATTATATCCCTATAGTTGTGGGCTGTTGGCCAACATCCCACTGCAGTGGGTACTAATAAATGGGTTATGCCCATGGCTCATGGGGAGAATGGGCTAAACCTTGTGTTAAATCAGCGATGATTGAACTGAAAAATGAATCAGTGTCATACCCCACACACCATTCATCCAAGACACTGGACTCTATTGATACGAGTAGATTGTAAGTATGTGAAGTATGATAAGATTCTGACACAGAATCCGAAAGGTGGGTGAGAGGGAGTTGCAAGGCTGAAATGGATGGTGCGTAGGAATCCTCCACTGTATTCGTATAGTGCATTGCGACTGATAATAATTTCTGTTCAAACTGAGACCCTAGCTCCTTGTACATAGAGTGTAGCGGATCAGATGAGGATGAGGAAGGAATTGGAGTGATATGTTCCACATCAGGACTGTCTTTTGGGGGTACTCGCCATTGTAGTCAAGATATAGGATCCACATTGGAATGGACCTTGCCTGCTTGATGAATAATTTGAAGTTTTGGGTAGGCGGTGAATACCATTCCCCAGGTTAAAAGCCTTTGGTTAATGTTATGCTCCATGTGAGGGTGGCATGATCAGTGATTGCCAGTACCTGTTCTCCTTCCAGAAAGGGCTGAAATTTTATCAATGCTTCCTTCAGTGCCAAGGCTTCCCATTCGGTAGCAGAATAATTTCGTTTAGGTGGTTTCAAAACCCATGACCAGTAAGCTATTACTCTCTCAATATATACTTCCATGTTGTTGAAAGTGGAATCCCAAGGACCTGGCACTGGCACATCATCGTAGTCTTTTGAAACTGAGACTATGAGCCGAGGTACTGGTTCATTGGCATTGTAAGCCTTTCGGAGTTTATCATATAGCTTAGTCCCTTTGAGGTCAGCGATGCATATAGGTTGAACCTGTTGGAGAATTCATAGTCACACACATCTGTATAAACACAATAGGTTGTTCCCAGCATTGCATATCCACAAACCAGCACATTAGTTAGGACCTGTTTGCAAATGTCGAACAATTCCTGATGTATTCCCCTTCTTCAATAGCTGGAAAAGCGGTTGAGCAATCCAGGCATAGAAAGGTATGTAAGAAGAGAAATATACCATCATGCCAAGAAACTGTTGGAGCTGCTGCATGTTCCAGGGTTCTTGCAGCTGAGGAATTGCTTCCACTTTCTCCCTGTGGGTAGAGAGTCCGACCAGGTGTGATACCTTTTGTCTGAGTAGAAGGAGTGATTGATAAGCGAAGTGACACTTGCTTGGTGATAGGGTAATATTCGCCTTTTGAATGGCACTTAGTACGTGCTCCAAGTGCTGCAAATGATTATTGAATGTACTGGAAAAGGTAACTATATTGTCGATGTATACTAAGGCAAATATCCAGAGATAAGGGTCGAGGATACTCTGCATAACTCACTGAAAAACACTTGGTCTGTTCCAATACCTGAATGGCATTCACTGAAACTGGTACAGTCCCTGATGAGTTCAGAAGGCAAGGCACTTGGGGTCATGGTAAGCTGGGTGAAACCCGCTAAGGCATCCAGAGATGAAAGCCACTGGGCCCCAGTTAGAGCTTGCAGAATATCTTCCTGTTTGGGGAGTGGGAATTTGTCTGGGATAACTAGAGAATTAAGCCTCCTAAGGTCAATAACCATACGTGCCTTGGAATTTTGGTAAACAATGAAAACCAGAGCTCCCCAAGGGCTGGTAGATGGTTCGATAACTCCCAACTGGAGTCCATTTGCTGGTTGATAACTTCTCTATTAGCAGGAGAAGTGCTATAGGGTGGTAAAGAGATTGGTTGAGTGTTTGGCTGTAATGTAATATCCACTAAAGTCGGGTGGTTCCCTAACCAGCCATCTAGTCTGAAGGCATCCTGGTTTTGTTGCACTACTTCCTTCACCTGTTTCCATTGCTTGCTGGTGAGGTCTGGTGAAATATGAACCTCACTTAGTAGCTGAGAGGTACTGACTTCTTCCACCACAACTTCTGTGGTCTTGGGTCCTCCCTCCACAGGTTCTTCTCCAAGATCCTCAACCTGTCCCATAGTGTTTCACTGTGCCTTAGATGTAATATCAGTACTACTTTGGACTGTGTCGGCATTGTATCAGACAGACTTGCTGGCGCCAGTGTGATTCTGGGACTCGATGCTGCTTGTCCAGCCAGGATTTCGGATTGTGTATGTTCCCCAGGACCTTCCCTTCCAGTATTACGAGTGGAGTTGATGAAAAATTTGAGACATGAAGGAAAGCATTCGCACTATTGATGAGTGTATTGGGAGCACTGTAGAATTCCTCAGGATGCCCATTTGAATGGAATTGATGCTCTATGAACAGGGCATCTACTCCCTCCAGGAAAGAGACACATAGCAGAACTCTAGTGCTAGTATTGGGGGAATAATCATTTGTTGCACAGCTAGAGCCTTGCCTTTTCGCTGAGAAGCGTGGCATCATTTCTTGTGCCGAGGTCAAGTGGCAAGTGGAAAGGCCTGCCCATTACTGTGTTTTGATCTGTGAATTTGAAAGGCATGCCCATCCTCATCTAGAAATGAAGTACCCACTGAATTGAACACTTCAACCTCTCTACCAGAGCTACCGAAACACAAGACAGTGCACGTGTCTTGGCACACCAGAAATCATGCATATTGATCTGCAAAATCATTACCCAAGATCAGAGGAGTAGATATTCCTTTAACAATGTATGCTTCAATCGCTAGTTCTACAGGGCCTTTGGAAGTTGGAAAGTATAAGTTCAAAGGTGTGTACCCAGAGATCGTGGTTTTGCCAGTGACCTGAGCTAGATTGATCTTCTGGCCCTGCCACATCCTGACTTTCAATTTTAAGGTGTTATAAGCCTTCTTGGATATGAGAGTAATGTCAGACCCTGAATCAATGATCAGTTGCATAGGATGTTATGCGCTGTGCTATAATCCAGTGTATTCTGGTATACTCTGGTAATCTTAAGTCGCAGCCTATGGCCTTGTGCAAATCTCAGCAGGGGTTTTCCACTATGAAGTCTTCTGAGCATTTCCCCTTTAACTCCAGTCTCGTTCTGAGACTCCAGACCACGGCCTGGCACTCTACAGCCTGGCACTCCACCTAATTCCCGGTCTGGAAGTCATCACCAGATCACTCTACACACACGTTTCTTGAACTCATGACTTCTTAGTATATATTTCCACAAACTCCGATTATCTCCACTTGTAAATATTTTTGTTTCTTGCTTAGACTCCTTTACCTCGTGTACTCCTTACAACTCAGTTCATTGTACATTAGACAGAAAATCTATCTATCTAAAACCTACTCTAAACTCTTGCTCCGTCTTCATGTCCTCATCCTCTGGACTTCAAGACTCTACCTCAGACTTGACTAGGTAATAGGCTGGACCTCTGTTGGTTAACTCTGATGAAGTTCCGGGCCAAACCCAAAGTCCAAACCAACGAGTCCACGTCTGTATGAACCCTGGTGCTTGGAGTTCATCAGACTTACAAATAGGGGCACAGCAGACACAGAGGCACATTACCAATAGTCTCGTGGAAGTGCCCTCCCAGTTCTGCACATCCCTGATATAGGATCATTAAATCTGTTAACGGTAATGGTAACCTTTGATGCTCTAGAACCCAGGAATGAACGCCCTGGAGGTTGTTCCATTAGGCATGGTAGCTTAACGATAGCTTGATGGTTGTCAACAGTGGCAGTAAAGCTGGAACTGGTAACCATTCTGGCTAGGTGATGACACATTTGACAGTTTAGTGATGGTTTGTTATGGAAGGTGCAACAAGCAGTATCAGGCATACCAATTCAGAAAGCTGCAAATGAGAAAGGTAATGTAGGAGAGTCAGAATTAATGGAATGTAAGAGTGTAGAATCTGGAAGTGAATTAGTAGTAGAAGTATAAGTTTTACCTTCATTTTCAATTGCCTTCCCCTCCAAGACTGTCGCTTGACCCTCTGGGTGCGACCAAGGGCCCTCCGGACCAAAAATCCCAGACCAGACATTGGTAGGTAGGTCCAGGTCGGAGGCTCGAAAAAATTTAGTTGACATAGGTCCAAAATGCCCCATAATGAGTCTGAAAGAATATGATGGGGCTAAAAGACCTCTAAACAATATAATATGCATGGTGAGGAGTCTGACTGGGTGAAAATTTCCATATTTTAGGATGAAATAAATAAGAAGTATGTGTCAGATATTAATCAGGTTTCCTACCTACTTTTCTGCCAAATATGAAGAAAATAACAAAGGTGTTTTCTAAATATTTGAGTGAAAAAACAGGGGCCAGATATTTTAAAAGATATTTAAACTATTTTTAAATATTGGCAAAGTCTTTAAGATATTTTTTAGCTGCATTTTGTGCCCAGAGTTTATCTGTTATTTCCTATATATTTTGCAGGAAGTTAGATAAGAAGCTTATTTAATATCTCTTACATATTTATTATCTATTTTACCTCAAAATATGATAATTCTCATCCAGTGTGAGGAGTCTGGACTTGTATTTGCACATTGCCAAACATAGCCAAACAGGTGCAAATATATCCTGACAGAACTGACTCATTTTTGGCACTGCGAGCCATGTAGGGCGACCAAGCAGGCCCATAATTGAATATACAACTCCTGTTGTAGGAGACAGCTTGATGGGGGCAAAGACAGGTATGGTGACCAAATTAGGAAGGGCATGTGACCTACTGGTAGGTTCCCTGGATAGGGCCTTAAAAATTTAATCAATGTAGGTTACTTTATTTTTTTTCCAGTAGCCCCTTGGGTGTGACATTTCAGTAGTCTGGAGGCCTAAGCAAAATCCTGATCTTCACCCTCACTCAACCCATAGTACAATTCATCATAGTTGTCCTGTTCCTTCAATTCCTCCATGGAACATTCAGCAAGTCGGGTTCTTGCTGTCTGCATGCCCTTCTTGGAGTGCTTGCATTCATTGTCCCAATGCAGCTCACTCCCACAGTGACGGCATGGTCTGGCTCCCTTACTCTTTGGAGTGGCTTTCCTAGAGATGACACTGTTGTCTTTAGGGAAATGCGGAGGAGGAAGCTCACCTCCAACAAGGTTCACTCTAGCCTTCAGGGATTCAGATCGGGATCTTCCTTGGTTGTGGGAAGAAACCTCCTTCCAGCGATCAATCCGATCCAGATTGCTGGTGCTGCCCAAACACATAAGGCTGTCCTCATGATAGTGTATCGCAGCTTGGAACTCCACTACATCCTTGTATGACTGTGTCATGAGGATCATTGACCAATTGGCCAGCACCGTATCCATAAATTCCATGATGATCTCTGAATCATCCAGGTTGTTCACTAACTCATTTTTACAGATGAAGTACTCACTGGGTGTCTCGTGGTAGTGCCTAGGCTTGCGATAATATGCTTTGCTAGCCTTTGCCTTCATATGATCCAACCACTTTCAATTCATGAAATACGATCCTATAGTGTTTCGTAAAGAGACCCAATTTTTCTCAATAGACCTTTGGTAACAAAGAGGAAGCGGGTAATACCAAGTCTTGGCTGACCTGGTAAGCCTCTGAGGAATTAGTTCCCCAAGCTGCTGAGGTATCAACACTGACTTGTTAGCTAGGCGAGATACTTTACTCATCCAACAGACTATATCATCCGTGTTTCCATCCCATTGAGGTATGTCCGTGAGTTTCAGTTTGAAATCAAAATGGTAGGTCGGCAGTGGTTTTGAAGTGACAGTCAACTGTCCTTGCGGAGTACCTTGAGGGAGATTAGGCAGAGGACCCTGTCCTCCCACACCCTTTGGGTTACCATTATCACCAGGATCATTAGGATCTCCAGAGTCACCTGGTATTCCTCCCACCCTTTGACCTGGTAGGTGGCTCAGATCAATGGGCTCAGGTTATGCATCCCCAAAAATTTCTCCTAAGCACTCTGTCCTCTTGAGAGGATTCATGAGGTGAGCATTGGTGTTAGTATTCTGATTTGAAGAAGGGGCCACAGAGACCGGATCCACTTGAAGATATAGGTTTGTTCAGTGGTTTTGTATGGCACTGACGGCATCCTGCTCTGGTGCTGGAGGAACAAACAGTGAGAGGAGTACCCAAGTTGGAGTAACCACAGACCTTGCTAACACTGATATAGGTCTTGGTGGTGGTTGAGGGCTATTAGAGTGGCTGCCAGACGGTTCTGGGGTCTTCAGCAACAGTCTCTTGTTTAGCAATAAAAGATACTGACTGCATCGCACCCTGGTGTGGTGTTGGAGCAAAAACTGTTTGCTGTCTTCCAGGTGTGGTGCCTGTGTCAGATTCCTCGTCTTGGATGGTAGGTTCAACTCGAGGAAAGTTGGTAGTGAAATCATACATCTTGTCCAGTGTCACTAGGTAATTCTCAACTTCTGCATGGTAACAGATTGCCAATATCTCCCAGTTGTTTTCCATGTACCAGGAATCCTCAATGGATTCTCCTCCTTCGACTCCCCAGGTTGTTAGCTGCAGCATTATACTTCCAAAAACTAGGAACCCGTCTCTGGCTACGAGGCCAAGTCGAAACATTCGTGCATTCAGAGCATGGTAATATTGAGGAATCAGGGAATAAGGAAGGTTTTTCTAGCCTCGGATGTCCCAGGTGGAGGTATCTCCGTTTTGAACAGTGCTTGGCGCTGCAAGGTGAGCAACTGGTCCAAATCTTCCATCTCTTGTTTGAAGATTCCTTTACATAGTCTACGTGAGATGGGCTCCGCATTCCTTAGGTGAGGTTTCTGGATGCCTTCTGCTCCTAATGCGAGTCCTTTAGATCTCCTTGCCTTAATATATTCATTGTTGCTGATGGTGCTGATGGTCTTGACTGTAGGGATGTCTGAGGAACTAATGGTGAACAAACCGGTCATTTGGTAGGTATTCAAACTCACTAGACTGTTCTGAGTTGGTAGGAGCAGATACCTCCCAAGAAATGGGAGAAGCGGGTACAGATGTAGGTGAACAATGAGCCATTTGTAAAATGGTTTGAGAGCGATATAAATGTAAATCTTTTGAAGAAGTCCTCTGCATATACACCAGTGTAGTGAAAATGGGGTTTCACAGAGTTCAAGTACTTCTTACAGACTTAGTGAGTTATTCTCAAATGGACTTAGTCTCTTAACGACGAACTTTAACAGTCTGAAGTTGATTGGTTGGCGAGTTCAAAGGTCAGTCGCAGGACATGAGCTTAGAACTGTCAGTGTGGAAATCAGGAGTTGTCTATAGGTAGATAAGGATCAAAAGGTCAGTTCTCTCAATGGAGATCTGGAGGTAAAGCAGTGGTTTAGTCAAGTTTGTGTTAACCTCAGGTAACTGTAAACGATTAGCGCGTGCTCAAATAATCACTCAACTCAATGAGGCTCAATGTAGGTTCAAGTAGGCTCAGATAGTCTCAATAATCTTGCTGGAGTTTTCTCAGATGGTTGTTAAAGTCAGAAGAGGATCATAATTAATAATACAAACTGAAACTTGTAAATACGAGTGGCTGTGGGGTTACCATATAATAGAAGTGTCCTTCAAATGAGTTCCCTTCATTGCACTGGCCTCCCACCTGGCGATATATGACTGGAAAATAAGTCATGGGGGTGCTCAAGCCTCCTACACACTTGCCCAGGGTGTGGACTCAATCCAGAAGGGTGGTGCAGGTGTCCTGAAGATCCCTCATCATCAGGTCGTACATAAGAGATGAGTAATCTAGAATAAAAAATAAGTCACAGAGATTGGTGATGGATAAGGATAAGATAGCAATTGGTGGTGATTACTGGTGTAGGGGGAGAATAGTCGATATGGTGCTGTCATGAATGTGCACTGGTGTCAATGTACAGAGAGGAGAGTGTTGGAAAAATAATGAAAGGGAAGGGAGTCGAGCTGTGGGGTTAATGACTCTTCCACATTGGGTGATACTTACGAGATCCCTTGCAAATGTAATGGTAGAAACTGAATGATATTCAAGAATGAGATTACAAGGTTATTAGCGTGAGCTTATATAGTAGAGAGAAGGAATCAAGAACCATAAAGAAATATCTAAGAACATAATGGAACGTTCCAGAATGATCTACAAGGCCCTAAGATTGAATGACACATCTAGTCTTGTTGACCAGTGAGTTCCTGATTGGCCAAAATCATTTAGACTCACTAATTCCCATTAAACAACGAGTGTTTCACTACAAGAGACTTAGACTAAGCCACAATGATGCAAAAAAAACTTACAATTAATTAAGAAATTGAGATAAATAGCAATTTGCCCATGAGATGCCCAGTTGACAATTCTGGAAGTGGACCTGTACAGATGGACAGTTAGATGAGATTATGAGCTTGAGATGGCCTGCAGGACCAGTGACAAGCCCCTTGAAGTTCTGATGGTATCCATATGAGTTTGCTTGAATGAGAGGACTCTATAACAATCCAGTGATCATGATTGACAACCCAGAAAGGAATCAATGTATCCCACACCCTCACTCACTGGTCATCAGAGCCAGACACAATGCTTGTTCCATCAGGAGAAAATGCAACATGAGATATGTGGCCATCCAGTCTCTTCACTTCATTACCACTTGATGCATCCCACACCCTCACTGATTTGTCAGAAGAGCCAGACACAATCCTTGTTACATCAGGAAAAAATGCAACAGATCTGACTGACCCTGTGTGGCCATCCAGCCTCTTCACCTCCTCACCACTTGATACATCCCACACCTTCACTAATTGGTCCCAAGAGCCAGAAGCAATCCATGTTCCATCAGGAGAAAATGCCACAGACCCGACTGAGTTGCTGTGGCCATGCAGCCTCTCCACCTCTTCACCACTTGATGCATCCCACACCCTCACTGAGTCGTCCCAAGAGCCAGACACAATCCTTGTTCCATCAGGAGAAAATGCAACAGAGTCAACATAGTGTGTGTGGCCATCCAGCCTCCTGACCTCCTCACCACTTGATGCATCCCACACCCTCACTGATCTGTCATGAGAGCCAGACACAATCCTTGTTCCATCAGGAGAAAAAGCAACAGATTTGACTAAGAATGTGTGACCATCCAGCCTCTTCACTTCCTCACCACTTGATGCATCCCACACCCTCACTGATTTGTCATGAGAGCCAGACACAATCCTTGTTCCATCAGGAGAAAATGCAACAGATCTGACTGAGTATGTGTGGCCATCCAGCCTCATCACCTCCTCACCACTTGATGCATCCCACACCCTCACTGAGTTGTCCCAAGAGCCAGACACAATCCTTGTTCCATCAGGAGAAAATGCAACAGAATCAACATAGTGTGTGTGGCCAATCAGCCTCTTCATCTCCTCACCACCTGATGCATCCCACACCCACACTGACTTGTCATAAGAGCCAGACACAATCTTTGTTCCATCAGGAGAAAGAGCAATAGATTTGACTAAGGATGTGTGGCCATCCAGCCTCTTCACCTCCTCACCACTTGATGCATCCCACACCCTCATTGATTCATCCCAAGAGCCAGACACAATCCTTGTTCCATCAGGAGAAAATGCAACAGAGCTGACATAGAATGTGTGGCCATCCAGCCTCTTCACCTCCTCACCACTTGATGCATCCCACACCCTCACTGAATTGTCAGAAGAGCCAGACACAATCCTTGTTCCATCAGGAGAAAATGCAACAGAGTTGACTGTGTCTGTGTGGCCATCCAGCCTCTTCACCTCCTCACCACTTGATGCATCCCATACCCTCACTGACTTGTCATAAGAGCCAGACACAATCCTTGTTCCATCAGGTGAAAATGCAACAGACAAAACAGTGTCATCTGTTATCTTTGACATCAGCTGGGTGATCTTCATACCTTGCCCATTGACTGAGGGGATGCTGAATTGTCTTCTCCATCTTTTTGCAAAAGCTGAGGTCTGTGGCCATGTTGCCAGAGCTGATACATACAAGTGTGGGGTACTCTGAGATGCTGGACTTGCAGCAAATAGGTGCTGAAATTCATTGCATCTGAGATGTATGACATCAAGTCTGAATCTTTTCTCCACTTGATTGGACATCAGTAACAGATCATCAGAGAAAAGTTAGCTCTTACCTTCAGTAACCATTGTTGTGCATCCTGGAGGAGGGGATAATACTGACCCTTGGCACCAATCAAATTCATAACTTCAATCCAAAAGAGGAGCTGTTTGGTAAGGAAGTACTCCAGCCTGATGTATAAGTCTTCTGTCTCCACATTGGCTGCATGGATCAAATGCTGTGCCCAATATTGAGCACTATACTCAATGACTTTACTGATTTTCTCCTGGACTAGATGCTCAAAGTTTTCTACCTCACAGTCAAGCATGAATGAAGATGGGAGGTTGCAGATGTTAAAGCAAAGTGAGTGTTTCAAGACCTGGAAACAGTGCTCTGCTAGAAATTTATTGTAGATAGGTAGGTTGCAAGATACATCAAGGGACAACCCAGAGACTGTGAGCTGGGATCGCAATGGATCAAAGATAAAGTCCTGGAATGATGCATGGTACCAGTAGATGCACTCGTCCTTGGTGGATACATAGAGAACAGCATGAAGTGATTTCACAAGCTCATGAGCAGTGCTGTCATCCAACTCAAGCAGTTTGGCCAGGTTGGAAATGGATAGAGGCTCTTTAGCACATAGAATGGTGTGAAGAAGTTGGAGACGTCTGGGACGCTGTCCTCTAGGACTCCAAAATGCTGAAATCATTATAATGTATCCACCAGTAATGCTTCATCACCATCAACAGGTTTTGGCCACTTGTCTAGCAGGCCATTCAATCTTTCATGTTGTTCATCTGATGACAATTTGAAGCCTGATGGTAGTATGTACCTGACAGCAGTAGCAGCATAGATGAACAGCCCCCCCTGCATGGTTAGCAAGCTTTCTGATTTTGATGTCATCATCTGTTTTGTTGAGAGCAGGCAGCTGAGCCTGCAAAAACTTTGTAATGTCTTGTTCTACATTTGCAGTGGCTACCTCATGCAAATGACAGACTGCTTTTGAGGAGAATGAGTTGCAGAGGTTAACCACTCCAGGGTCCGGCCTGCTTGTAATAAGAAACTTCAGACCATGAAGATGACCTGAATTGATTGTTTTTAGCAGATCTTCCAAGAATTCTGAGCCTCCATCCTTTTCAATCTCATCCAATGCATCAACAATCACAAGGTAATATGGGAGCTCCTTTGAACGTTTCTGAGCTGAACCATCCCATGGATCTACCAGGAGATCCTTCATTTGAGTCTGTAATACTTTGGCTGAATGAAAATTGTTGGTATTGATGAGAGCACTGCAGTAGGACTGAGAGTGGTGAGCAAGTTGGTAGGAGAGGGTAGGCAAGATGTAGATCTGACGCCTAGTGTCATCAAGCTGCCGTGAGCAAAAGAATGTGGCAGCCAAGATTTTGGGTAATTTTGCATCATCAAGCTGGTCAAAGTCTTTGGCAATTGTATAGGCAATGGTCGACTTTCCAGTACCAGCCATTCCACTCAGCCAGTAGACATGTGGGCTCTCAGGAGAAGTATCCAATGCCCAGTTACAAATGCCCTTGAGGATTGAGACACGAGTGCCTGATGTACATTCAGAACAGGACAAGTTGTCAGTCCAGATGTTGTATATGGCATTATCAGAGTGTGGCCAAGCATCTAATCGCATTTCCTGCAATGATGGTGAGTCCATCAATTTCTATTCCATGTGAAATGTCCATACCTTCAGATCATCCTTGATGCTGTCTGTGTTCTCCTCAATCCTCAACATAACATTCATCTGCAAAATGATGGCTCCATGTTGTTAATTAAATGAATCAGTACTTACCTGAAAAGTCTTCAAGGACTTGTCAATTCGTTGGATGGCATCTTTCACACTTCTACCTCTTGAGCATCTGTTTCCATGTTGCTTTGGCAGAGAGCTTATGAAGCTGAATGACTTCTCTGATAAGTGTTCTGGGAAGAATGAGGTCAGATGAACAGCTTGTAACAAGACACCTACTGAATGAAATTGTCAATCCGCACACTTGCATCATCAGACTTTGCCTTCTTGTATGCTTCACTAACATCCATGATACACTTCATAAGAGTGTCTATCAAATCCTTTGTAGTTCCCTTGTTGTCAGCAACAGCCTGGGGGTGCTACAGCTGTGCTCAAACTCTGAGAAATTGACATACCTGTCTGAGATCTATTAAAACATTGACCACAGCTACAGGAGTTTTGAAAGGAGTGCCAGCCAGAAATGACTCAATCTTCTTTGATAAGAGCATCAACCCATGTAACACCAGTCTAAAGTTTTCTTTCATCTTCGAGCCACCTTGGCATTGGTGAGATTACATCAATCTCATCAAAGTAAGGGCTAGACACACCATCAGTTTGTGGTATCATGTCACCTGAGGGAGTGGATGAATCAGCAACTGGATTTGGTAATGATCAATTATAAGGGTGAGACACACTGTCAGTTTGGAATATGGCGCCATCTGAAGGAGCAGATGAATCGGCAACAACGGAACTTGGAATTGATGTCAATGGAGGGGGACCACTCTCACCTTTCCCCAGTCAACATTTGTCAGTCTCAGAGAAAAAGAAGACACACTAATTGGATTTGTGCCAACAGAAGGCATGGATAAATCCAAATTGAGACTACTCTCGTTACCTTTTCCTCAGTCAGCTTTGATTGACCTCCAAGAAAAAAAACGAGACATACTCGTCGAATTTGCACCGAGTGGGAGTGGAGATAAATTGGCTGTCACACCCGGTTGCGGAGACATAGCGCTGGAAGGCGACTCAGAGCTCAAATGCTTAAAGAAGTTGTTGATTGGTTGCAGCTTGCTTGTCCTGGGCATCGTAATACGAGAGATGACAAGGTGAGTGCAGGAAAAGAAGAACAATCGTCACATCTGCCTCATGTCAGAATGCCACACGTGTCAGTTGGTGTGATCAGGTTTAGAATAACAGATTGCACGAGTTGTGCACCAGTCGATGCTCTTCATGCAGTACACATACTTATTATTGGACATGTACCCTAGTAGTGTAATCTACATGCCGCCAGCTTAGGTAGTAATGAGTGGGTATTCGTAAGTTGAGGTTTAGAATGTCATGCGCTCCATCAGCACATGTTGCGAGAAGGACGTACCTCACGTCTCCATCATGATGATCTTTGTTGCATAACATGTGTCCCATAGAAACTATGCGGAAACCTTGACCCCAACTTGACCCCAACTTGACCCTCCAAGTCTCTCGTCCAACTTGTTGAATTCAGCATTGGGTTCCGATTCGAAGGACAATGATTGCAAGATGATCATCGCCTTCTTCATCGATCTCTCATCGGTAGAGGGTAATCAGGAGATTCCAAAAAACAACTTGGCTATGACAGCCCATTAAACTCCATTCAATGCATGCCTTCTCTGGAACGTTATCCACTAGCCAAATTCATCACTTGATGACAAAAGCTCCCGAGGGCGCCAACTTCCAACATTATGTCTCGTGTTATGGTACAAGTGCATGGCTCAGTAGTATATCCTATCTCAATAACATTGAGCTCGTATTTGTAATAGGTATATACTGTGTCAGACAACGGCTACGCACCTCTCGAGTTCATAATTTTTAGCAGAGAAGAGGAAGAGCTCCGGAACAAGCCATTCCCAAAATGGAACCCAAGTATGATACAGCGGCAACTTCAATCCTCACTGTCTGTCATCTGTCAACACGAACACAGCGCTTCGGCTTCAACCAAACGTGAGGATTTGGTATTCAGCATCATCGAGACATGTTCCCGACGATAGGGAGAAGTTGTGTGTGTGCAGGGGGGCATGAGACATACTAGTCAATTGGGCTTTAGGGAGATGACAAGGTGAAGGGAAACTCACAATTCTCTGATAATTCCATGAAGGATGCCCTGCAGATCTTGTTTATGATAGTAGAATGAGAAAGGGTATGCTTAGCTCTGATGACACCTGAATCATACTGATTAGGAGTTGATTCAGTGATGCCAGACCATACTCACATCTGTTGAGTATAACATCCTTTCACAGGAACATAATACTCCGCCACACTGCTTGTACACATTCTTGTCGTTTGCATTGTATCCGCTTTGATTTGTTTCCAAATTTGCAACAGGGTAGAGATATCTTGCGAGGTAAACTTGACACTGGGGTAGGTCTGTTTAGGCCTTATTGAATTTTAATCTCGGATTGGGAAAGCTTTTGGTCAGCATTACAAAATGTCTGAATTGACTTCGTTTTGCAGGGTCTAAAGAGTCTGTTAGCATGACGCCGACAGAGGTTACAATAGTGGGTTACCTTTGACAACAGCTGCCCATTCATCTTCATACGTGTTGTTGAAGTTCTGAGTTCATCGCATATTCCGAGTTTATCGTCTAGGATGACCTTGCAGACCTTCTGAGAAGATGTCAGAGCATGCTATAGGGAAAAGGGGGACAAACACAGTAGACAGGTATACGATGCAACACATACAGGACCCAGGTACCATTACCACCCACGAAGACTGCATTGATCAGACATGTACATCAGCGAAGAAAGACTTACTGTTCCACCTGGAATCGGAATTCAATGCGGGTTGACACTTACAGAGGCTTTTACTGTATGCGTGGCCACTTTCAAATCCAGTTAAAAAACAATGGTGATGTACTGAGTTCATTATACCTTAGGTACACAGTCAATTTTTCGATATCCTCAAAATGCAGGAGAGACTTACAATCTGGAAAGAATGCTTGCCACAGCAGGCTTCCAAATGTTTCACATACAATTGGATGATCCAATTCTTTCTCGACATCCACAGCATGCATGTGTTCAGGAGTTGCCAAGGAGTTGCTTCACTTGTATTATGGAGAAGTTCGTGACATTGCAAACATAAATGGTTGCTAAACACTGTTGCGGGGACTTAGTAGGACAAGGACTATTACTGCACGTGACATTCACTATATTAGTCTAGACTTCTCACGACACCTCTCCATCTGCTTTTGCTTGCACTTGGAGCAGTTAGTGTTTTTTCCTTCATTCATTTTTTCTTTTTCTCATATCTACCTAGCTCATCTGATTCTTTGTATCCTCGCTAGGTAAACATGATCTGCTTTTGCTTGCACTTGGAGTGCTCGTCTGATTCTTTGTATCCTCACTAGTTTTTGTCTTCCGTCTGTTTTTCCTCTGTGATCTTATCACTTACGGTCCCCATGGTCATCTAACGGGTTATGGGCCATTTTTGACCTGACCGATTATCGCGAATTCATCCATTTTCATCAACGAAAAAATCCATCAACAGATTTGCCTCTGTGGAATTTTTCCCCCATATGGCAGGACATTCCACAACTCGCTCAGACAACCATATCGATTCCTCTTCCTGTATTGTTCCAGATCTGTCCAGGACTACGGTAACAAATTCTTCTGATAATGAAAACTTAATTTCTTGTACTACTGCTTTTATAACTAGTATTTTTAACTCCTCTGGGCACGAACACCATCAGAATAACTCGACCCAGAGCTCTTTTCCGTATAGTATGCGCAAACAAACTTCCTCAAATGCGCTAGATTATTATTTTTCTTCTCAAAATGATCCATCCTTTCTTGCCAATGTAAATAGAGACCCTCGTTGTCATCTTAACAATCATTTCACAGATCCCTTTGCAGCAGAGCACTCCACGACCGACATGAATACCTCATGACTTGGAGACCACACCGCTAGTATTTGGAATTGGCCTCTACCAGCTCTTCCTCCGATTCCACAGTCTCCAGTTTCAATACAGCGGCTTAATTCTCCTCCCCACTACAGTCATCACTCTGAAACCAGGCCAAGCTCACGCTTACTGACGTGTCCTGATTTCCAAGAAACACCTCCTCATCTAATTTCTCAGACAGTTCGTCGTCCACCATCTTGACTGCCTGAACGTCCTCCTCCCCCTCCTCCATCTTCACTTCCACAAGAGGTTGGAGGAGTGAATCTTACTTTTCCACAACAACAACCAGTATCACGTCCCCAGTCTTGTCTACTGGTTTGTCCTAATCACACTGCTCCTCCTGTATTTTCTGTGTCGTCTACTCCTTGTACTCAACAACGACTGGCTGCATGGGATAACAGTATCACAGTTCCATTTGCCAATACAACACAACATGTACCGCTGCTAGCTCCACAACCTCAGCTTCCTGGCATCGATCATTGTCACCTCAAAGCCAATGCAGTATTTCAGGTATCGTTGGGAAATGGGCAACCAAATTATAATCCAAACACATGGGGTGTGTATGGACAAGGCCAAGTTGCGCAGGGAGGGGTTCATCCTGGGACACTTCACGTCCACAATCCTGGTGTGCACCAGATGCAGGCAGGGTTTATCCCTCGAGTGAATCACACTTTACAACCTGCTCCGATGGCCCCAGCAGTTCCGGCTCAGGGAGGGGGAATACCCCAGGCTGTTCACACCTATCAACCTGATCATCGAGCTGCTGCCCTAGGTGGTATGGTACCCAATGTTCCAGTACACTACCAGAATCCCTAGGGGTCATGAACGTTCCTCAAGTCTTTTGTGGTGCTCATGCTGCTGGGGATGTAAGTACAGCTCTTCGATATGGTAGATCCCTTACTACGTCTTCGTCTAACCTTTCGTTGATACCACTTCTTAATGATTCAAAAGATTGGACATCTTGGAACAATGCGGTATTAGGTGCAATTTGGACGCTGGGGGCGATGGGGCATATACTAGATGACGATGGAAATGACGACCCACTTCCAGCAACCGTACACCCTCCAGAGTTATACCGAGATCATACACCAGAAGAACGTACTGCATACCTGACGTTTTGGTCCATTGACTCTGCAGTCACTAGTGTACTCACTGCTAGACTGGGCAAGGGTCCTGCAGCCTTTATTCCGCCTATTAACAAGATCATACAAGAAAAATATATGTCCCACCGAATCTACTCCATGCTCAAGAAGCGCTACTCAAATAACGACTACACCAATGGATTCATTCAACGTGTACAGTTATATTCAACAAAGTATGTGGTGATAAGACTGGTGGAGGGCCAATGCTAGAAATCTTTCGAAACGCCTCCTAAGGCATATTCCAGGCATATCCTAAATAAGAGGAAGACCCTCTAAGAGATAGCCTACAGGTTAGAAGGTACCCCATGTCATAAGAGGCATGTGGAGTCGCTTAGGGAGTATATCGCTCCAGCAGACAGTCAAACTAGAGTTAAGACGAACTGGTTTGGGCTTAGAGCTCAATCAGTTGTATCTAATTCACTCACTGTTACCTTGACCATCACCTAAATCACATTGAACGTCCTAAGATGACAACTAGCAGGTCATCTACAGTATCTTATTGTCTCCGCAGAGGAGATCGACAGTGTCTTAAAAGAACGGCAATGTCACTTAGAGCCATATGGATCAGCGATCAGTGTCATCAGCATAACATAATAAGTCTTAGAAGATATCATACCTTCGAGGAGCCAGCCTAGGCTCGCAGAGAAGAGACAACAAGACACGCTCTAAGGACTGTGATAGTCCACAGAGCACATGAAGTCGAACATACCTAACAGTTCTCTAGGGAATGTACCTCTAGGGCAGAGTAACTTGCCTTCACCTAAGAGATGATCTACACGTCAAGCCGAACTTACTAAACACATATGACACATGCCTGCAGCATGACATCACTCTGGCAGTAAAAGGGTGACGAATCAGGGGCAGTAGTACGTGGCTAGGTCAGGTGCTTAGAAGGTTCTGGAAGGTTTCAGGGAGTATAAAACTGGGAGGAAATGAAGGAAACCACCCAGAAATACAGACGAAGACAGAACTGTGTGTATTTAACTGGTATTGACTACTTGGCACCCTCAGATACAGAACCTTCAGCCATCAAGAGTTCCTGCAAAAGTCTAGTACCAATTGGGGAACGACGCCCGCAGAGTTGCTTGTAAAGCATTAGAAGCATTGTTGACGAGATCAACGGACTAGTACCAATTGGGGAACGTCACCTTTTGTCAGTAGTTACCATCAAAAGTCTTGCTTAAGTCGAGTTCTAGTCTGTCTGCTAGTGCTTAGGCCTGCGGAACATTCTCAACCCCCTTCCTGATCACTGCCCTAAGAGTGTCCGCATTGCATCGGCCTCTTTTGTAGAACTTGTCAGAGACTGTGCTCAAGTCACTGGCACTTGTGCAATCAAGTCTGCGAAGTTTTGATTCTGTTCTTAGGCTATAGTGGCTTGAGCTTAATTAGGGATATAAATACATAAAGAAGTGTTTGGGCATTGCCTAGAGGACTCTGAAGAGGCCCGCCTTTGTTTGTTGGTGTGTGTGTGTGTGTTGGTTGGGTTTGTGTGGAGTGTTCCCTCCTGCCCATCACCTCCGCTCCCGCTCTTAGGTGATCGCTTTAGATCAGTCTTCCTCTTAGCAGTGTAGTCAGCTCACCTCACCCTTGCACGGAGAGGTTCCCTTTCAGCGGGTGGCTCTGCGGAAGACTTTATCATGACCTGGAAGTCTGGTATTGAGCGACTTCGGCAGTGCGAGTTCCCATACGTGCCAATCAACATGGCGATGATGTTCACCACTGTTGTTCCCCAAACTGGTGCACTTTGGGTGGAACTCTGCAGGAATGTTCATGCGGCATCTAGAGCAGGGGAAATTGATGATATCTGGCTAGATCATTTCTTCCAGGCAGCAGCGACAGATGCGAAGATAGACGCACTCTCCAATAATGTTCAGTCCAGGACTACTACTACTTCATCCTCTTCTGGTTCATCAGGAAAGTGTCCCACTTCCCAGAAAGCTTGCAAACAGTGTCTGCAGTCCAACACGTCAGGCCGTTTCACTTGTTCACAATGCGGGTATGATCATTGCGACCATATGCATCGCCATGGTACCATCCCCAAGAAGACAGAACCAGATGATCAGTCTCGTCGTGCAGTAACCACATCCACTCGACCGAAGGCCCTTCTCATGACGGTAGCATTGGTGGAAGTTCCAGAGGAAGGGGAGGATTTGTCTAACAGTGTTCCTGATGTTCATGGTAGCAACTTTGACAATGAAATTGATGTTGAGCTGTGTGTCGAGGGTGTGGACTGTTACCCTGCTATATTCCCTATCAAGCAAGCTCCTGCTGCGCTCTTAACCTCGGACCCAGTAGCGTTATCAGCACTTCGTCAGAATTTTCAAGCACTCTTTGATTTGGGATGTACACACCACATTATCAAAGAGCGTGCCTATTTCTGGACCTACCATCCTGAGGGAGCCATTCCCGTTGGGACCGCTAGCAGTGGAATCCTCACCACAAAAGCAAGAGGTATTGTTAAGGTCCGTGTTCGTACTGAACCGAACAACACACCAGTTGTGCTGACACTACATGACTGTCTGCACAGACCTGACTCCCTGTTTAATCTGCTTTATGTGGGTGCTTTCCTAGAGGCTGGGATGCCTGTCAATTTCCAAACCAATGGAGTCACAATGATCCACTTGCCATCTATCCATTCAGATCTCCAGGGTCTCTCGTTCAGAGCTGAAATCCGTGGGAGGTTGACATTTCTTCAGTGTGAATTTGTGTTCCCACCGTTGCCATTGTCTGATGATCCTACTCTACCTTCCCAAGTGATGGCGCATACCACGTTCAGTCCACGGGAGCGGGACTTTGCTCTGTGGCATGAACGCTTGGCACATGCAGGTATCAATTCCACTCATGAAGTTCTGACGGGGATGTATGGTGAGGGGGTGGATTGGAATGGGAAAACAAAGCACCTGAAGTGCGTTTTCTGTATACTGGGAAAACTTCCATGGTCCCCATATAACAACCATGCCAACCGAGCTGCACGTATCCTAGGTCTCATTCATATCGATATTTGTGGGCCTTTCCCTGTACAGGGTCCTGCACATGAATGTTACTTTATTGTCGCTCTGGATGACTATTCCAGTTATGGGGCTGTTGATTGTATCTCTACAAGGGATCAGGCAGCCCAGTTCTTTGTTGGGGTTCAACGGAACTGGGAATGCCAGACGGGTCTCAAACTTTCAACAGTACGTCTTGACGGTGCAAAAGAACTCGTTTCTGGGGATCTTGGTCAGCATTTCACAGATGAGGGGGTTTCCATTCAACAGTCAGTGGCATATGATTACTAGCAGAATGGGAAAGCTGAATGTTTCGTTTGTACTATTGAGGACCACGCGCATACACTGATTGCAGCTCAGAGTTGCCTCCTTCGTACTGGCCATACGCAGTACATACATCAGCATACCTATGGCGTCGACTACCTTCCTCAACTCTTCCAAAGAACACCACTCCCTATGAAATGATGTATGACTCTAGACCCAACCACTCAAATCTTCAGGTATGGGGTTCGCAGGCCTTTATCATTGACCCAGCGGAAACTCGTCCTAAAGGTGGACCAATGAGGTATGAGGGCATCTTTGTGCATTACAGTCATCCCCCAGTACTTGGCACATCCAAATTTAAATTGACGCTGTGTGACTCTTTACCTGATTAGGATACAAGCAAACTTGACCAGATCCTAGCCAAAGATGTGAAATTGATATTTAGACCTTAATTTGGGCTGTTGGCTGACCAAAAGAGAGTGGTAAGGAGCATTTTGGCTGACAAGTCCAAAGTGTGACAAAACCGGTACTTGGCACGTCACACTTTGGCAGGAACTTTGGCAGGGTCACACTCATGGTGATAGGCTGGTTTTTTGTTCCAGACCTGAAATATTTCGATTCGGTGCTACCAGCCTCTAAATAAACATGGGAAAGACTCCTGCGGAGGTACAACTGTCTGCTGGAAGCGTTCTATAGTGCAGAAGGGAGTAACAAGCCCGCTGAACTGGTGCTCCTACCAACTAAAGAAGTTCTCTCTCTGATATACAACTCTCTTTCTATGTACATACTTGTTGTCTTCTGCAACCTGCCTGCCTTTTCGACAGGTTTAGGTTCAGTCACTCTTTTATCACCACTTTGGCTCCGCTGATGTAAAAATAGCCACGTAGAGTAGCTTAGATATCCCCTTGTCAACGAATATATGTGTTTCTGATGCTTTTTATCTGATGCGTTCTGATTTCGGCACTCAAGGCTTTCTCGGTCTAAGTTTCCTTCTTGGTGGATCTTCCTCTAGCGGGCGTTCTCGATCCTCTTCATCCAACTCCCCTTCACTTGAAGCATCTGACTCTGCCTCTTTAGAAGTATCCTTGTTGTCTGTTTTAGGTACGAGGTGTCGGTCGCCAAACCAAAGATCATCGCTGAAGTCGGGTTCGACTTCTTCGGGTTCTGCCGAATTCTCTAACTCTTTTAGTCCTTGCTCCGATAAGTCGATTATAGACGTGATTCGCTTGTTGAGAGTAATGCATTCTCTTGCAAAGTAAGGTATTACTCTGAATTTGGCCACTTTGCGATGTAGCATAGTGCCATCCATCTCCACTAGCAAATATGATCCTCCCGTGGACTGTCTGATTACTATAAGCAGACCCAGCCACTGAGGTTTAAGTTTCCTATTCAAGTGATCCTCGATTCGATTGCAGTGTTCCTCATTAAGACCAAGTCCCCTGGCTTGAAGGTGTATTGCTTGATAGTGTGTCCGTGTTCTAACTCGTACTTCCGCACCCATTCGCATTTGTTTTTATCGATCCGTTTTCTCATGTCCAACACATGTTGCTGATGTTTTGCAAGCGCTCTCTATATCCGATTAGTTCCTCTGTTGTGAGTACCCGATCAGGCAACTCAACCAGCCATGTGGCTTCTATTAAGTCCAGCGGAATGACCGGATGTGCTCCTGTCACCACGAAGAACGGGCTACAACCCATTTTTCTAGTTGTGATTCTCTCTGACCAAAGTGCAAATGGTAAGAACCAATACCACTTAGATAAGTCTTCTCCGCAGGCTTTTACTAAGATCTGTCTGAGATCCCAATGACTGCATTCAATTTTCCCGTTGGCTTGAGAATTGTAGGCTGATATCTGTATACCTGAAATACCATACTTCTCCTCAATCCAGTCCACTGCAGCTTTGTACTGTGATGTGTTATCTGTAATGATCTTTCTCATACAGCCGACTCTGCAGATCACGTCTTTGAACAACCATTGTCCTAGGCTCTTGCTGTTTCAGCTTTAATCGCTCTCGCTTCAGGCCATGCTGTCAAGGCACATCTCCCATGAGCAATTTTCTTACATCCATTTGACGTGACTGACATATGTAGAGTGTCCACGTGAAATTCTGTGAATATGCTTGGAGTGTAAGTCACTGTAGGCGGTACCCGCGGAAGTTGCTTTTGTCGCAATTGACATGGGTGGCAACTCATTACATACTCCTTCACATCTCTTTCCATTTCTGGCGAATAGAATCGTTGTTCCAACAACGTCTTGGTGGCATACAAGCCCCTATGACCGAGATCGTCATGAGCTGATTTCATCATCCAGGTACAATCCTCTTTCTCTACTACCAACCAATGGTTAGTTTGATGTGATCGCCTGTATAATTGTCCTTCCTTATCTAGAAAGAACATTCTCACGTGTTTCATGAACAATTTGTACTTTTTATCCTCTTCATAGCCCCGCGGGCGTTGCATTCCATTCGATAACCACTCCTTAATCAGCAGTAACCGTTTGTCGTCTTTACCTGTTTAGCTCCTATGATCTTCCAAATATGGCAGTTTCTCTTTCTTCAGCGGGTCCTTATCCAATGCTGGCTGATGCAGCCGTTGCATGAACTGCTCCGCTAGCTTTCCAGCTTGCTTCTTGGATTTGCCCTGATACATATGGTGTTTTATCAGTTTCTTTCTCGCATATTGTCTTTCTGCCAAAGTTTGTTCACGTGCTCTTCGGTAAAGTCTTTGACTGACTTAGCCAATCCCGCTTCCTGTAGTATCTCGTAGAAGTAACCTCCTCTTGTATCTATATTATCTTTGAATTCTTCTATCTCGAGAGGCTCTTCATAAGGCTCGTTGGGATATTCGATCCCTTCAAGTCCATTAGGCTCGTCATCGAGTTCCGGTCTCTGCGGGTATATGTCATCCCCAGGTTGAGCATCTCGACGAGATAGTCCATCTGGACCAAAAGTCTTCCCTGGACAATGTCTCAGCGTGAAGTGGTACATCAGGATTTGCTCGATCCATCTGTTTATCATGGCGTTCAGACCTATGCTGGGGTTGCAGCTGGTTCAGTAGATTCTATGCATATAATACTGATAATAAGCCATAATGTTTTTGCATAGATTTCCAATAGGAATGGCTGGGCTATCAGCCACCCAATATTACTACTGGGGCCGCACCTCGGCATGGTTTCCTGAGCATGGCACCACAGCCACTTAGATACATCATTCTTAGAATAGATACATCAAACTTAGCTATAGCGGCACTACGGCAAAGTCAGGCTCAAGTTTCTATATATACACAATGCCTAAAAAAGGCGAATAGCAACGAGCATCCAAACATGATTCACACGCGTCTTATTCTCTTCCTGACAGGGCCGTCGTTTTCTGATGATGAACTGGGCAGAGGGCGTTTCCTAAGCTCAAGGTCAGTGCTCTGAAAGAAATAACCACAAATAGGGACTCACCTCAGATGAGATGAAGTTTGAGACAGCACCCAACACAAATCCTTGACAGCGTCAGCCCAGCTCTCCGTCGCCCCTCCTGCTTCACACCACCATTTCAGACAAGCGAAAACGCTGTAAAACCCATTGATCCCTGGGAAAAGCATGCAATCCCAGGAACCATCCCCTCCCACGTCTAAACGTCTGTTTGCTTGTTGAATTTGCCAATCCGGATTGATCGCAACCCACCAATTCCACCAGTCCTTTGCAAAAGCCTCAACGTCTTTGATCTCAGGGCTTTTTGTAACCCTTGCATGAGAAATCCACCATTTGACCTGACTGGGACGATTTGCAACAGGGAGTGCTCGAGGCTTGAGCTCAGCCTTGGCCATAGAATCTTCTAAGCTGGCCCATAGCAACAACGCCTTATCCCATTCAGCTCCCCCCTTCACGTTGTGAAAGAGCTCTATAGCGGAATCCAGCCAGGCAGCACGCTGGGGGTTTACGAAAAGTTCTGTGGAGAGCAGCGCTGTTAAACCTCCCTGAGAGGAATGAGGTTGAGGTACAAAAGTGATGGGGAGAGCAACGGGAGGGGCGGAAGCTCTTCGGTTAACGACTTCAGCATTCACAGCCCTATCTGGGGGGGGGGGCAGAAGCCCGGCGATATGGAAAGGCAGAGGGTAGCAGGGAAACGTCTTGAACAGTCAATGAAGCTTGCTGAGCAGTTTGACCAGCAGACTGTTGTATGAGTCTCCCTGAACGGCGAGGACCTTGATCAGAAGAGGCCCTCAACCCTTTCTCTTTTCTCAACTTCTTCTTTGACTTGTTTCCAAAGTCGAAAGGCTTGTCTAGCCCTAGCATTTGTAAGAGCACCCGGTTCCGCTCAATGTTTCTTTTTCGCTGAGCGCCATAAGTTGACAAGGTAGGCAGAGGCGCTTCTGGCTGTTCTTCATCAAATTGAACTGAACTTGCGCGCAAATTTGGGGCCGTCATCACAGGTGTGACAGAGCTGGTGTCAACGTCGCTGACAACGTCAG
>QLOY01004037.1:0-30145 GCA_003313965.1 Megacollybia marginata
TGATTCCGGGGGAGTCATCGTCCTCTGGAATCTCTCTCACAGAGAGAAAGGAGTTTCCTAATTAGGGAACCTCCCCCTCTCTCTCCCCATCGTCTTTATTTCCGATAGCTTAGACAGCATGTAATCCTATTACTTGTCACTCAATCACGATCCGTATTCTCCTGGGAGCGTATAACCAAGACTTTTGTTTGTGTTTCCCCACCTTCGCTGCTTGCTTACTTACGACCGTTGTGCATCTTCTTCTTGGGTCGAGTTGGCTTTTTTTTATTTCTTCATATATGCAATTTATCAACAATTTATTGTACGCAGGTTGCTTTCGTGGTTTTTATTTACTCATTCAATTGCATGGTTTCGTTTGTGCTCTGTTTACACCTGTGCTAAAATGTGTTGCGTGCACGAATAAATTTGTGCGACGACATCAACTCACATGCCTGGTAACGAGCCATAGTTTACGTGGCTCCATAGCCTAGTGGGCTGTGTCTGTGTCATTAGGTATACTGTCTCTTATTTTGTCCAAAATGATCATGTTCGAGTCTTACACTAGCCCTGTTTTCAATGCGGCGCAGCATCTTCCATACTTTTGGCCGAACTCATTGATGTTCGAATTGCGCATTAGATTCTTTATTAAACTGTCACGAAGGACTTGCCAGCGAGTAATCCGGAGACGTTCGGTCTAATCATGAATCTCATGTTTACAAACAGTACATATATACTGGTATGCCTAATCTCTGAAGACTGGATGTGAACAATTGTCATCTCAAATGCCTGTGCGTTATCATGACAGGTAAGCAGGAGGTTGCTGACAAGCCGAAGATTCTCACCTTCCGCTTAGTCAGCAACTCTTGAGTTCATCGCTGCGCTCTTACCTCAAGTGTGCATTATGTGTGCTGCTATAGTGTAGTCACTGTAGTGGTTATTGGGATACCTGCCTGGTCACTGTATTTTTTCAGCCAAGTAATCCTATTACTTGTCACTCAATTACGTTGAGCTTGTATGGCTTGTACAACCTTCAATATAATAGATGTTTTGAGCTTCTTTGTCATCTTCAAATGCTTGTGCATTATCATCACAGGTAAGCACAGTAGTTATGCATACCTCTATAGTGTAGCGGTTATGTTGGTTCTTGATCATCTGGATCTTTTTTGGGCCGAGTCGTCAGGTTCGAGTCTGTAGCACAGCATTTTAATCTGGACTTCGACTGCTCTTTTACATTGATTTGTGCTCTTGTCAGTATTGACTTTGTCCATTCGGTTATCACAGTGTTACCTTCAAGTAGTGGTTATACTCAGCCTTGCCAAATGAATCTCATCTACTTGTTGCTTATTGTGTTGAGATAGGTTAAGAACAATAAGTATCCTGTTGAGGTCTGCCCTACAATTTTGATCACACACTGTCCCATGTACCTTTGATTGGTTAACTGAGAATGGCAAATGGCAAGCTATACTCACTTGAAGGTTTTTTCTCAACCTCTACATAGTTTCAGCACTTTGATTCGGTACAAGCATGTTTCTTTGTTCCTTCCAACTGACTCCTGGCCAGACAAGCTAGCAATATAACAAAATTAAATAGTGATGAGTAAGAGTGAAACACCTATGCATTACAAAATAAACAGGCTCAATGATTGGATTCAACTCAGAGAAAGTTGGAAGAAAGGAAGATTGATTACCAGCAGGTTCTTACAATGGAATGCTGGCCCAGAGAGTATCCCAACAAGGCAAGGAAGTATTGTAACTAAGTGTCTACCTGTCATTAATATATGACACAGGTCGCTTTTGTGGCTTTTATTTACTCATTGGCAATTGCATGGTTTCATTTATGCTGTGCTGAACATCTTTGAATGCATTGTGTGATTTGACTTGATTGTGCATAAAATTGGGCTTTAATCAAACAGCTACGAGTGACAATGGTATGCATGTCTCTGTAGCTTAATGCCAAGACTTTAGCATTCACACATGTCTATAGAGCTCTGTACCACCATGCTGTCAAGTATCTCATTGAGCAATTGACATATATGGTGCTGCTGAGATCAATGTGCAATGCCACCACCTTCCTTCCAATCATAATATATGAGTTTTCATGAATGGTATTAGCTGTTGTGTAACAGATGGTGAACATGATCAGATATGTTGGTTCTGCCTGTTTCATCATTCATATTCCCTTCATACATTTCCAACAGTCAGTTTGCTGCTGTTGGCCTACTTCACTTACTGTATCTAGTTCAATATCCTGTTCATATGTAAGACACCTGGGCCTACTTTGGAGATGCTCCAGCAAGTCATCATCATTCCATCCCAAACTCCATCTCACAATCTACTATGTATGTATGGTCTACCAAATTCTTCAGTAGTTCAACAATGTTAACACAATACTGAATGTCATGAATATGTGCTGTATCTTCATACTCTGAAGAATTTGTGAGTTGAGAGTTGATAGATGAAGCTCACTCGCAGCTCCAGCTCTTCACATTCTAACTGGTCACTAGAATATTGAAATAAACATATGCTACAGCACTTGTTGGGATGTGGACCTCGACAGAAGGAATCCAGAAGCGAGTAACATTCCAAAAAGGAAGTTTATTGAGTTATTGAGTAACGACTGTCAGGTGTAGGTGCATTCTGCACAGAAGCCTAAAAACAGAATGAGCCTTAACCCAGGGGGGTAGTGGGACCTGATTCTGTGACTGGGAGTAGAAAGGAGGGGGGCTCAGATCAGGTTGAAAATGCCTAACTGTACTCAAAGGTTTTGAGCTTCTAAGATTGATCCTAGTGCTGTATTTGTGTCCAAGATAGGTGAAACATTGAATTTCCAGTCCAGGAATGGTAAAGAAAGTGATAGATCTTACTTGAATGTTACCTGAATGTGACATGTCACACCATGTGATGTGATGGGCCAAACAGGAGGAACCATTGCAGGAGCCAGTCTGAGTGATTAAAAGGTTTCAGTCAATGAGATGTGCTGTTTTATTGCTTGATACCAAGTTGATAGCAGGTATAGGCTGCTTGCTACACTCTATCAACCAAAATTAGGACAGGCACATGATGGGAAACTGCCATATAAGGCAGGAGGGGGAGAGAGGGGTCTGTCAAGCCAACAAAATTTCCAGATGTACCTACAGTAGCTTTTCCAGGTCCCACTACCCTCTGTCTTGACCCTGCCCTAGTTATGCTTTAGCTCTCTCAGTCTTCATGTCATCCTTGACAGTGCAGTGTCCTCTTCAGTATGTTACATCACTACCCTTGGGCTAGGATGGCATGATGAATTGGTCTTGTCCCTATAGTACCATCCAAACTCTCCATGACTTGAATACTCTGAGCACTCCAAGGTCATCTCAAGAAGTATTATGACAAGGATGAGGGCAACGCAACATGCACATTAGATATACAGGACAGAAGGAGAACAATAATCGACTTATTAAATAGCCAGCATGAAGGAAAAGAGACGGTAGGGGACAACAAGAAGGCGGAAACACAGCGGAAAACTTACAAGAAAACATTAACAATCAGCAAAGAAGAGACGGACGGAAGGATTGAGCAATATGGGATGGTGTACGAAAACATTCGGCAGAAACAGAACCGGAGATGACGATGATGATCGGCAGAGATCGGGGATCGGGGAGAAGGCGAACGTCATCCAGGTCCAGAGCAGAAGAGAAGGCAAAGAAGCATACCGAATATAGGCGAGTCAGGAACAGGTCTTAGTGGCATCAAGGTGAAAGACCAAGCCTTACTAAAGTAAGGACTTGGAACAAGAGCTCTCGCAACAGACTCTGCCATAGTTTAGGGAGGTGTAGGGTAGCTTGGCGTACACTCCCAACAGAACTCGTCCACGTCTCGATACTTCATAACTCTTCCTGCCTTTGTCCCTCTGTTATACAGTTCACCAACGCGATGAGGGATCCAACCGCGTGCGATGGCTTCTGGACAGTACCAGTCAACGAGTGTGGTTCTATGTCCGCAGATGTATGTTCGCCGAATCCAATGGCACATATTGTCTTACTTGTCTTCATCACGTCAAACAGTAAGCTTTATCAAAAATACTCACCAGGTTAATTTTGCCCAAGTGCGACCAATAGAGCAGCTTGCACTGATTGTATATCAGGAAAAGCTAGAGTACAGTCCGACTGAGTCAGTGAGTGAGGGCGGGCGGCGCATCAGTGAAACAGGAAACACTTTAAAGTGCTTGGAAGCGCTTGGAAGCGCTCAATAGGGCTTTTTGGCGGCCTTTAGCATCTACCCGATCCTATATACTGTTTAGCTCGGATTTGAAATGACAGATCCCAACTGTCGAACAGCCGCAACTGTCCAACAATCAAGAAACTGTCAATTAAACCCTGAATGAGAATGCGACAGGTGATGACGGAGCTCAGATTTCCTTAACGCGCTCATGGCTCCAAGCTGAGGCACGATCTCGAAGACCTGAATGCAGCCAGATCTTAGAGTCTCTGACTTGCATTCACCGGTGATATCTATATGCGCCATTCCCCGATAGAGTAAAAGTACCAATCAACAAACTTTCTCGAAGTATCACAGTTAATTAAGGACACTATCTACCATAAATCTCATTTACTCATTGCTTATTGTGTTGAGATAGTCTCACTATACTGTATACATGGATGTCTGCCGTACAATTTGATCACACTGTCCCGTGTGCCTTTGATTGAGAAGGCAGTGTGTTAACAGCTATACTCACTTGGAGGTTTACATTTGACTTTTTTCTCGATCTCTACATAATTTCAGCCCATTGTCATATCCACCCATGTGATGCACCACCCTTAGACACGCATGTTATATCTATTGCATAGAATGATAGAGACTATGGCGATTTAAAGTGATTGCTTCAGCAGAGATCGAGTTTAGCATTGTGATCGACATTTACATTGCCAACATAGTAACATCTAGTTTATGTCTCAGGCAATCGAGGGTACAACAGTACGCCTTGCTTGAAAGCGCAGATCTGCCCCAAACCTCAGGCTGTCAGAAAAAAGAGGGTCAGTTGACGAGTGATAATCGGCATAGGAGATAGTTGGCACAAGCTCCTCTGTTTCCATGATTGCAAACTCCTCAGCCATAGTCACTCCGAACGGAACAGTAGACACCGTTTTCTCTGCCAGAATACGAGCAGAAGAGTCCCCACCAAGCCCATCCCATCCGACCACAGTTACCATTCCTTCGCCACTAACATCTGCCCTGATCGTAATTTCCACTGTCGAGCCGACATAGAGATTATCCAGATGTATCGACCCAACTTCAAAGGCTCCCACACCCTTCCGATCTCCTGCTAGAACAATGCGGACATCTGCCTGCTTCCCCGTTGCCGTGAACGTCGATGTGAACACCTGCGGAAGGGGTATATTCCGAGGGAGAAGAGGCTGAATACATCCATCCCATACTCTGATTCCGACTCTGTAAGGGGAACGAGCTATCGTCGGATTGTTTCTGTAGTATGTTGCTCCTTCTGACTTGTAAAGCGCTAATTGAACATCTGGGCCACAGACAGCAAAAAGATCGACCGATGAACTGATTCGGCGAGAGCGAAGACTGGAGATACTCTGCTTCACGAGCATGGTTTCGGAAGCAAAGTACAGCAAACAGACTCGCTTCAAATCCGGACCTGCCGAGGATGGATCATGACAAAGCAGATCGATGGAATCCAAAATGTGGCGGACAATATTGTCAGTGCTAGACTCGAAACCCCACTTCCTATGCTTTGAAAAGCCTAGTTTCGAATCAAATCGGTACCCCCCGGGGGCTAAGCGTATGACGGGCCCCAACTGAGCTGTAGTGAAGTCCCTGCCGGTAACCAACAGCAGCTCATTAACAGGGCTGTCTATAGAGTCAGAAATGAGGGCTCTTTCATAAAAGTCCCATGATGACAGACTGAGATCATACGAAATTCCTTGTGAAAAGCTGAATGTATGATGTGGAGATCAAAATATGTCGGAAAGCTGAGATGAACATCTATTTCCTCTTTTTTCTCGTGCGGAAACCTCGCAATGATGCGACGAATTGTGGATAAGATTCCACTCAGTTTGTGTTCGTCTCCGCTGTCTGCATCGAGAACGTCCTCTGAGCGCAAACGTATGTTGTGATCTCTGAGTGGAATGAAAGTAGAATGTACCGGAGATCCAGGCGATGAGCTCGTCAGCGCTATTCCAGCTATTGCTTCCGCTGACCTGAACCCCATCCGCCTGATGGTGGTGTAGTGAGCTGTTCTCAACTTGAACGTGAAGAAAGTAGACAATGGGCGTAACATGAGAAGGAATTACTATTATGTAATCTATTCTCAAGGCCCGACCCCCGAAGTGCTGCTCTGCGCTCAGATAGCATGAGGGTCCCAGCGGGAGCTGCGAGAGCGTATCACAACAACCAACCACACCTCATTACCAGACATTGTATTGTAACATATCAATGTAGATAGAACGGTGTCAGGAGAATGGAGTGAGAAAGCCCAGTTTGACGTGAGTGTTGCAGAATCGAGTCAATTCAATTTGCACGCTGTAGGTCCATCTTCACATGCTAGATCCAGCCTTCTTCCTATTTAAGTTCACCTGTTACTCAACCGTCAATTTTGTTCAAATGCTGTTACAGATAAGTGGCATCACTCTTCAATCATGATACCATCATCAACATGTGGTTGCCAGAGCATCTCCAGAATTTAACACGATACCTGACACAAACCTGACACTAACGGACAGTGGCAAGCTACTCAGTGATTAATAGATGTATGTATGTTAGTTTCCGGAAAATGTAGTTATTGGTGAAGCTGTCTAAGCTCTCGGAACATGAAGTTCAATGGGGAGAGAGGGAATAGGAGGTTTCCTGAATAGAAAAACTCCTATCTCTCTACAAGAGAGATTCTGGAGGATGACAACTCCCCAAACAGCTCGCAGAGCACAGACGAAGTCCTCAGGAATCTGTCTCCCCCCAAGCTAACATATTTATTATTATTATTTTCAATCTACCTTATCTTCAACCATATAGATAGGTTGATGCATCTAAGATACAATGTTGAAAGTGCATCTTGAAAAGCAGATTGAGACAACAAGTCAAGACTCAACAGTAACTAGGTCTATCGGGGTCTCTGACTTGCTCCTTGTGAGCACAGGTGGATTTAGAATAGAAACATATAAACACAAAGGCACTTCTCATGTAAGATAGAAGATGGCCTATCTCCAATGCAGATAATAAGCCCACAAGACTTAGTTGATAACGCTGGCTATGACTGGGTATACGGCACTGCCGTTCACACCCGAGAAATACGGACATCAAAGATCTTGACTCTGATAGCAAAATCCTTGAGCAAAAGCATGAAGCCAGGCTCAGGTGAATAAAATACGTCATCATCCACAAGCGAAAGTGGGAAGCCAGGCCCAGGTGAGACTACAACATCAACCTCGAGCGACAGCAGGAAGCCAGTATCTACAGGCGAAAGCGGGAAGCTAGGCCTGGGTTAAATCATAACATCAACCTTGAGCAAAAGCGGGAAGCCTGGCTTGGGTGATAAACAAATTAATATCATCCACAGGCAAAAGCGGGAAGCCCGGCCCGGGTGAAAGATCAGATCAACCATGAGCGAAAGCGGGAAGCAGGGCTCAGGTGAGAAAGGTACTAATGAAGGCAAGAAGCCAGACTCAGAGAAGATTCAATGAGTGAGAAGTGAAGTTTAAATGTATGAATACTTGGCTCATCATTAGGATTCTCGATGATGTCATGCTTACCATCTGAATACTGAGCACTTCTTGCAAACACAGTAAGGAAAGGAGTTTAGTGGGTGTGAATGTTCTAAATTGCCCTTAAAGGTGTCTTGAATGGATGGCTTCCATAGCAGTCAGAAATTGTTGTGAATGTGTACGACCTTGGAGCAAGGGGGTCTCGGCATTGTAATACCACACACGGGGTCGGTTTATTTTTTAAGGTCAACCCTAGGGGGTACCTACCTACCTACCTGAGGGTCATGTGATTACCTTTTTTGGAAGGTGTCTGACGTCATTGTAAACATCTTCATATGGCAGATGACCGGCAATAGCCTGTCATGGTCATTGTCAGGCTTGTCTTCATCCGAGTCCCACTCCTCCTCACTTTGATGTGACTTTGCATATCAGACCAAAGCGCAGAAAAATTTAGTAGATTGTTAGTAGACTTACTTAAGCAGGTAACCAAACACAACCGATGATGGCCAGGCTTGACATTCACATGAATATTTGATGCTAATTTAGTATATTTCCAAAAATTTTTTAAGATGGTCAGCAGGGGGTACCTACCTCCTACCTCATGTGACATATCAAAACTCCGGTACCCTCTTGCCTCGGAGTGATTTGATACAATATGTCAAGTTTGGGCCATTGGCAAGATCGAGAACCTCGTTAAGGGAATCTAGCAGAGATAGGTTGGAGATAGGACTGAGAGGTGGAGATAATTTGAATAGAGAAAGTGATGGAGGCTCAAAGACAACGCAGTTCATACTGTTGAGAATTGGCAAACATCGAGGTTGCTGATAAGCCAAAGGTTCCCACCTTCTGCTTAGTCAGCAACTCTTGAGTCCATCGCTGCGCTCTTTACTCAAGTACACAGCAGAACTGTGGCATGTCTCAAGCTGGTTCTACCTCATGCGCCATCTGTGGGGTTTGGCAGTGATTTCAAGTTACTGACCCCTCTGTAGGCGTATATCATGATCCAACAGGGACGTCTTAACAGACTCAATTTGAAGGTGCTATACACGTGTTTTTGCCGGATACGGCACCCAATACACCTGTCAAGCAAACTCCACTCATCAGGCAGTTTAACACACGATTTAAAAGGCGGAATGAAGTTGCTAACTGACAGTACTGCTGGTCGGCATTGAAGCTAGTTCTCCGTGATGAATCTACTTTCCTTCCTCGTCCACATTTTTTGCTTTTGGAGCAGTATGACCCTATTGTCGAGCTAAATTATATCTTATCGTCTGGACAGCAATCCATATCGTACACGCACTGCCGTTTAGAGCATTCGGCATAAACGGCATAGGTGTGTCAACAGCATTTCAACAAACAGTTTTGAGGGCTGTAGGTGCTGGTACATCCTTTTTACCTAACTTCATTGTGAGACTAAGGTAACTCAGCCAATACGAGACTGGAATACACTGCAGCTGTGTTATGGACAGGTCGTGGCAATCAGTATGTGTTGGACGCATTTGGACCAAATGTACATCCCAGCCACGTCCTTCGAAACCTCAAACTTATGCTAAGTCAATCTGTCAATTTCGCTTCACATCAGAATGACGCGCTGCGTAATATTCCCGCTGCGACAATCTATGCACCTATGGCCCCTGGAGGTCCGATCGTTCCCAGCGTGAATGTGGGACCAGCCTTTTTCAGGACTCAATCACTTGTTTTCCAAGCTGATGCCCTTGTTCATGAAGCAGCCCATAGTCTTCTGGATGCTGCAGATTGGTTCGATAATCATGGAACAAGACGTCCCAATGCAGCAGGCTGGGCCACCCGCGACCCCAACTTCTCACTCTCAGGATGTAAGATATTTTGCCACATCCGAGTCAAATAATTGATAATGACTTGCCATTCAGATTTCGAGTCCCCTCATTTCGAGTGGTTAAAGCACCATAGCCCGCATATGATAGAGAATGCAGACTCATATCGCTACCTGGTGAAGCTGACTCATGGGGAAGTACAGAAGCATGTGAGTTTGTCGTTCTGTTTGTTTAATTCCGATTCTAACCTATGAAAAGTAGTGTCCTGTTGATTTAAAGGGCAAAATCGGAAGTAGTTATTTGCATTCTGGCTGGCTCAGCATGTATAGTCTTTGTGATCCAAAACTTTGTCTTGGTGTGACAAATACCCTGGTCGGACTTCCGGCCTTTATCATGCCAAGTGTTCTGCATTTGGTCAGGACTCAAGGTCTCAGAATTTGATAAAAAATGATATGAAGACTTTTTATGCTCTTCATTCACGTGTTCACCCTACCAGACTATCAACACGACAGATAAGAATGGTAGATACTGAATCCAGATGCAATACCGACCTACTTCGGTTCTGGTCTTGAAGATCAGACAATCCTCATAGTTCAACTCTAAGACCTTATATTGCTGTGTATCTATCAGGTATGCCTGCTAAAATATGCTGAAGGGTTGATAAGTGGAGTTGAATTAAAGTCCCCACTGCAATCTGAGATCTTGGTATTCTGTCTGTCAGATGAATTGAAGAGGAATCAGATGATGTACTATCCAGACGTTGATCTGTAGGTATTTACATCATTCAAAACTGGATTGTGGCTGAGGTCAAAACCTCATATGTATCATTATTGATGTTAACATGATCATCCAGCTGGACCGTGAAGCTAATTTTGACCTGCTACGCTGGTGTCAACTTGTAAGTGTCCAGAGTGGTCGTTATTTTGGGGCTGCAATGGTGAAGGTGGAATACAACTGAACAGAATCTAATACCACTTGAGAGATTGGACACTCAGACCATGGTTATAATACTCTGTTTTTGGTCCATAGGACAAGTAACTCAGTCGAAATTACCTATAAACAGTGCTGCTTTATTGACCTATGTTGTATTCAGTTGATGCATGCAGTCCAATGCATTGGATTTGGCAGAGATGAGGACTCACTTAAAATACCTCAAAAGCAGGGTATAGTCTCGAGTTCACGACAATTGTCTTATATACACAGAAACACGAGGTCACATTGACCTTCCACAGTGGTCATCTGTATTCACCTACTAGTGTATAGACATTTTCTGTTCATTCATATGCAATTCAAGTGCAGTTTAAGTATTGCACGTATATTGCACCCTTCACGGCTTTTTGCTCATGATTTCGCTTATGCTATCCGATTCTACCTTTGCATGTGTGCACTAGTATAATTATGCAATGTATGAAATTGTGCCTCAATAGCATAGTGGCTAAGTGGCCCAATCGATGTCACCATCATCTTTTTTGTCAAATGATCACGTTCGAATCCTCGTTAGCATTTAGTCCAGCAAGGTGATGTTCAATTCTATCTTCACAGCTCTTCTGTTAACATCCAGATATCCAAGCAGAGACAATAATTGATCTGCGTTGACTAATTTTACAGCCTTTTCCGGTTCAATAACGTTCATCGTTCCGTTGGGGCCCAGGTCGTTTTGACCTAGTCTAATAGTTAGTCGGGGGGTCTTACCGTGCTGGAAATGCTGATGTGATAAAGTCACGTGTGTCCATAGGCAGCTAGCTGTAACCCGTTCGATGACGCAACTTCTGCTGCCTATTACTGCTCCACATAGCCTCTATTTCAAATATATGTCTTTTAAATCATCACAGAGTGCTTTTTCCTCCCAAGAACCATGCCTGTCACGACGAAAACCAACAAGATATACCATTCCACCCATTCCTGTTATACCACCACCTCCTGTTGGCTATGATTCGCCAAAATACTGCAGCTCCTCCCCAAACTCTTCACAGACAACTCCACAGATCTCTCCTGTCATTCAGCAACTTATTTTCTCTGTCAGATTGATACCAGCTTTCCGAGCCTCTGAGCATGGGAATATGCAAACGCGGGGACATTATAGAGTGCTAGTTCTTGTACCTAGAGCGTCTTTAGAAGGTATTTAAAATGAATATGTAGACTGACACACCAGATTTGAGGCTAGGCCTTTCGTTGGTGTCACAGCTACACCTATGGGATGCGTGCGAGCCTTGCTAGAAAAAGTACCATAAAGTTGCCGGTTGACGTGGAGCTCTTGATGAATGAGTATCGGGACAAAGATTAGAGCCGATTTCCCATAGCCTGTAGCAGCGATACAAAATAAATCTTCCCGAATCCCCCAGGATTTTGGCAACAGCATCGAGTTGTGCAGGGCGTAACGCGTTTTCCCACTGTGGAATTCATTTCTTGACAATGGCTTGTATAGTAGAAAGGCCCTCGGGGTCCTGCCAGCAGACTGAAGAGGCCATGAAAGTAGTACTCGCGCGAATACAATGGCTGTCGGAAGCCGGAAGAGCCGAGATCACGTCAGCAATCCCAGCACGGTGTGACCCCCACTTACTAACAGACTCAATCACATCGTTACATCACAGTATCAAAACGATCGTGATTAGTCTGTCTACGAGAGACTAGTTTTGACCTAGCTTTTGAGATCCTACCCAGGCTTACGTCATCTACTGGTCATGCTCCATTCTGACATACCACATCACTTATTGCTAACTGGCAAAGCGTCAGCTAAGGATGCAAGACTTAGCAGATAAGGTAAAGGCGAGACGAGACGGTGCCCGAACAGTCCGTGCCTGTGTGCACGTGACATCGCCGTCACCTCCTTCCTTCCTTTCACAATGCTTCGTCCCCACTCCGCCGTCTGCGCATTTCCCAGGGATTTTCTTTCAGCCCACCCTCCTCATCCCCTTATTTGTCAGTAAATTTAGCTTTAAGTTCAATTTCTATTGGTTGGACGGTAGCTTTTTCCTCATCCAAGGTTTTCCCTCAATGAGGTTTACTTGGACAGGTTTTAATGCACCCGATCTTTGCTATTTTAGGTAGAGTAAGATAATATTCATGTATCTACGCTGGGCGGGGTCGTCCGTCTTCCTTCGATGCTTCGAAGGCGCCCAGCGTCGAACCTCAACTAGAGGTTCTTGGCAACCCAAATATATTCATTCTCACACAACGAGAACAACGAATACCTTATTTGCGATATAGTGGCTAACAGCGGTAGCTGGCCATTGGGGTGCCGGAGCCTAAAAACTGGTTCACGAACAGTACATACTTGTAGGCCCTGTCTCTGAAGAGTTGAAACTTGTCTCTAGATAGACCTGACACAGGTCCCTCAACAATCACGCGTTGAGCCTGAGGGATTTCCGTCCGATGTCCCCTCGGCTGTGAGCGCCTGGTTACGAGGCTAGTCTCTAGACATTTGGCCGGGATAGTGAAACGAGTCACATCTATTATCATCAACCTTCATATAGGTACAACTGACGTGTATTGTTGTCTCCCATTTGACTCCAAGTGCCGCCTTCGGACGTCAAACACACGAGCTCGAACCCCGCACAGTCTTTCCCATTTCAACGAGTCAGTTCGATCTGGAAGGCCAATCCGACAAGACATATTGTAAATTCCATTGGACTGTACCACTAATAGATCCTCCTTCCTTCCATTCATTCCCTACGCCAGAGGTTGCGAAACAGACCCGAAGCCGAGAAACCATTAACTTAACTTGAATTAATGTTAGATGTACTTTATACTATATTACCGCCCATTTCCTACTAATCCGTCCATAATGTTCTATCTTGGCGGCCCTTGCTCGAATTGATGATCGACAGCTTCAACACTCTTTGCTCCCTTCAACAAAAATACCACTATCGCTCTCAACACGACAATGTATAGTGCTTTCCACATTAATTTGCAGTTTCTTATTGTTTCCATCTCCAAAATAGGTTCCCGTATCATTCTGACCATCCTATCAAAAAAATAGTCAATATACCCAGAAAACCGGACAAAGGGGTCGAACGCACATCGACAGTCTGGTCTCTTCGCTGAGAAAGAAAAAGGAAGGAGGGATCGTGTCGTTCAGAACCATCAGGATTGTAAACTTCGAAAGAAGGTCTATGCCGGTGGATTGTTAGACGAGTATTGAGACTGTCTCTAGATCAACTATAAAATAGAGATGGATAAGAAGACGGACGTCACAAGGAGGGAATTTGCATAAACTGTTGACTAGAGTGAGAAAAGGGAGGAATGGAAAGATAAGACCTTACGTTTCGCAATTACGAAGTGCAACCCCAGGAAGATGAGGTTTGTCGGGACGACGACCCACTGCCCAACCCAAGTTAGATGTTTCTTTTTAATTGATAGAAATGGAAGGAGCTCACGCAGATGAGAGCAACGATCGTTGCTACACTGGTCAAAGTTAAGCAAGAGAAGACTCACAGAACAAGACTCACAAGGTCATACTCCCCGTTTCGAACACATAGAGGATTAATGAATCGATGATTTGGTTCGACCTGTCAGGGAATAATCAACAAAAAGAGAGAGAGGGGACGATATAAACGCACTGTTCACCACCCGTCCGACAAGAATGAAGCAGAATCGACAACGAGGATGTGATTAAGAAATCGATTGAGACGGAGAGGGCGAGGCCGGCTGTGAATGCCCACTATGACTCTAGGTTAGTAATCGTCAAATGGAGCACGAGAGCCTACATAAAAATGATGCCTGAATTGTGAAAAGGATTTAAAATGAATCCTACGTCCATTTCAGCACTCATTGGAAACGAGAAGGAAGAAGACGGACATCTCTGTTGTAGTGACTATACCCTTGACTCAGCATTTGAGCTCGAGCGAAGTGTTAAGCTTACCAGATGCGGCCACTATCAACCAAATCGCATCGTCAATCGGATTGAAACGAGAGGGAATACCCACATAGCCGTAAGAAAGTAAGAATTAGGACTGAAATTGGTAGAAGCCATGCTTTTTTGCTCACTGGCAGCAACATTCAGGTCAGGACACAGGTAAGATGAGGGAAGAGGACGTACAGAGAAATATCCTATGAGCATAAAAACTACCCAATGACGTCAGCAAGTCTTATTAGGAACGGAAGGAGTGTAGATGTACCATTGAACAAGGACCGTCATCAATGCCTAGTTGATTCAGTTTCTAGTCTAAGAGGGGAGAGGGAGAGACGTACAGTTGAAGCGATAGTCAGCGGAATGCTCCAGTTAATATGATCTATATAGTCCTCCCGACCGAAGTTTGTGACGAGATAGTCCCATATGGAGCACCAGACGAAGACAGTGTGGATTATGTCTATGAACCTGGCAGAAATCGTCAGTCCTGGCTCGTCCACAGAACTGAAGGAGAAATGCGGACCAAACGACCCCAACAAGACTCTTAGACCTCTTGGAATCCCTTGGGTAGAACTTGAAGTAGAGGATGGTTTGGAGGAGGAGAATTCCCGACAGTCTATACAAAGAATGATGAGTATACTGTTTAGATAGGTAGCCCGGAGGCAAGAGGGACGTACACAGAGGCGAAAAGTCCACCCAAGAGCACGGCTCCGCCGGTTTTCGATATACTAGGCTCTGTCACAGCCGACATCTTCAGACAGTCCGAAAATAAATCAAAAGATGGAAGGGGAAAAGATGGGAAGAAAAAAACCACCGAGACATATAAGTACATCGTGTTTTAGCATGCCACCTTACCAAATTTAATTTTGGCTTGGCGTTTAAGCGGGAGACCGATCGCACCGCAGCGCTGTACATGGGGCAACCCTGAATAGTGGCACTTGCTGAAATTTTGTTCTCTTTCTCACATAGGGACTCAAAGGGTATAGAGCGCCCATCGGGGCGCTCAATAGACAGACAACTCGAACGAGGTAGAACCCAGCTTCGAAGTTCGATTAGCTGACTTCTCCGTGTTTCAAACAGACGGGGACCTTACCAAGTGGCATCTTGACTTAATTACTGACAAGTGGTTTAGGAAGCGAATAGTTTCAAGTATTTTTAGAAATCCGAGACTAGTATAAAGACTCGGGTGGACTACAGTAGGGCAGAGATTCCAACCCTTGATGCCAGACCCTTGCTTCAAGGAAGACTAAGTCGAGGCCAGTCACACTACTGTTTCTGTATAGTCTAGGGATTGAGGGAGCTTCAAGGGAGTGTTGTATGGGGATCTGGGTGATGTAACTACTGCCCAGAGGGGGTGGCAGTGGATTGGTATGAATCATTTAAAAGACTACTGACTTGGCCATACATGCCAGCAACATATCCTCTGTGAGAGCTAACGGAAGACAAAGATGTAAACTTCAAGAAGAACGAGGACAACTGTAAATGTGTCGCACGCTATTACCAAATTGGCGTTGAACGTTGAAGTGCGCATTCTTTTCCTGTGTCACTACAATTTCGTTTCAATGATCATAATTACCCTTTCATGAATCAAACGATTTTCATTGAGAATGCAGATTTAGCTACCTAATTTCCACGAAAGCTGAAGATTAAGCGTTGGGAAGTGTAGCTACCGACCACGCTCCATCAGGGCTTCTCACCGCCTCGCTCAACGTGTTAGGGCTCCCCTCACTGACAAACCCAACTCGAATGGTGTTGTCAGTAGGATCCTCCATGGCATACAAGACCTCGCTCCCTGGGGATGCAACGAAACCTTCTTGAGTGATGCAAATACTGCAGTTGGCACCACCATAGAAACCAGAATTCGCAGTCACATTGGGTGCGGGTGCGTAATAATAGTACTCGGATAATACATATTGCGGAGAGAAGAAAAAGACGTGAATCTACAAGGAATCAGAAGCAACTACAGGTCTCACGATTCACATACCTCGTAAAAGCCGATGGTATCATTGTCATAAGTGCAAGCTGCGATGGGCGTACCCCACAATACTTCAGCTGGTGTCACGAACTCTGCAGGGGGATATGTGGTTGTGCTGCTGGCGAGGGTGAAAGGACCCGAGACTCCAACTTGCACCAGAGATCCGCTCCCGTCTTGGTAGTAGAGACGGGAGTCTTCGTTTCCAATAATCGATTGGACCCCAGCTACATTCCCAACTGGAGCAATCGGTATTACGTCGGTTGCGGCATTGCAGACGACGGCGAATACCATAGAGGCTATTGCCAAGACCTATAGAAGGCTCAGAAAAACTAACAGGCAAGGTCGCAGGAACAGGATACCTTCAGGAAGGACAACATGAAGAAGATGTATGCAGATGCAAAGGCAAGACCTTGATCTTACTAACGAATGAAAATGTTTGGTCTCTTATAGCTCTGTAGAGCGCTAGATAGACGGGCATCAAACCTCAAGCTGTTGAATGGCAATCAGTGAAACTGTACGGTCCGACTTCTTCGCGACACATAGTATGAAATCGAAGAGCTTCAGCACATCTAGGGCGCTTAAGTTGACGCCAGCGCTTTTTGGAACAACTCGCCGACACGAGCTAGACTCGGAAACAAGAAACAAAGAGTCACTTGACAAGTTTGAAGGACTTAGTGCCTGATCAACTGACTTGATGGACAATCCCGGCGAACTAACGTAGTTTGAATGTTCCTATGTTCTATGCTCAGTGCCTGACCATCTGACGTTCTGACGGACAGATCCGGCGAGCGCTCAGCCAGCGTCTAAGTCAAAGCTTCTCAAATTATGCAGGATGTCAAATAGCTGGACAGATCGAAGGGTAGTATGGAATCGAACATTGGATGAGCATTTTCCAACAGAAAATGAGTAGTGCGACAGACATTCAGCCTCGTACATACATGCCTTCCAAATCCAGTAAATCGACAATCCCCTCTATCAAGAGCTTATCGTATTGAAATATCATAATGGCTATATTCACTTGGCGGCCAAGAACATCGAGAAGCAAAGGACTCGAATACTACTTCAAAAGAATGCTGATACGATCACACTATGCACCCAGATATTAGACGCGCAGATCTTCAGTGGGTCAAGATGATTGAGAAAGGGACATACATTCACTAAGTGAGTAGCCATTATGCTATTCCAATACGATAAACTCTTGATAGAGAGAATTGTCGAGTTGCTCGATTATGAAAGCATGTTGGGCTGAACGTGAATCCAACGAGTTGAGTGGACTTAATTTGATATTGATTGGGCTTCATTCCATTCAGAGGTGAAACGACCCGTATGAAACTATATCTACATCGCATGTCAGTGTCGTGATCGTGGATACGTCTGGCTAGGAGAGACTATGTGAAAACCAGTCTTATCAGGAAACAGATCGATGGACCAACTGGTCCAGCTTGTCTTATCGTGTTTGAACTTAGTAGACTTGAACTGATTAGGCCTCCTTTTATTCAGAGGTGAAACGACCCGTGTGAAAATCATCTTATCGATGGGGATAGATCGATGCAAGCTGTTTCCGCAAAACGCAGTGGAAGAGTAGTTGCATCGAATTTGTTAAGTAGTAGAGCTCTGGAAATGTCAACAAAACTATTCAGTCATTCTGTATGTCTATCGAACTACTCATTTTCTGTTGGAAAATGATCATCGAATGTTCGATTCCATATTACCCTCCAATCTGTCCAGCTATTTGACCATCCGGCATCGCTTGAGAAGTTTGGACATTAGTCAATTGTCCGTCAGAAAGTCAGCTGGTCAGACATTGAGCGTAGAGCATAGATATCCTTCAAACTTGTGAAGTGAATCTTTGTTCCACCGAGTCTAGCTCGTGTCGGCAACTTGCAACTTGTCCAACGAGGCTGCCTTCGAATGGTTTGACGTACAAAGTTTTCTTAGTACAACTTTCCATTGGGAACCATCCTTGATTCATAGTAGTTGTGCAAGTATCCCGAACAACGTTGTTGAATGAAGCTAAGCTATTTCCGCAAACCCAGCGGAAGAGCAGCTGATTCGAGTAGTAGAACCTGGGAAACGTCCAGGAAATTGTTCAGCCGTTTATCGTTTCTGTTGGAAAGCTCGTCACATGTTCGATTCCAATTCGATTCCATACTACCCTTCAATCTGTCCAGCTATTTGATACCCTGCATGATTTGAGAAGCTTTGACTTAGACGCTGGCTCGCCGGATCTGTCCGTCAGAAAGTCAGCTGGTCAGGACTGAGCGTAGAGCATAGATAGAAATATGCTTCAAAATTGTCAACGGACGTTTTACTCGGTTTCTTATCTCGTGTCGAGTTGTAACGAGAGCTGGCGTCCATTTAAGCGCCTTAGCCATGCTCTTCGATTTCATGCTATGTGTCGCGAAGAAGCCGGCCCACTACAATTTACCCGACTTTCAACAGCCTCATTTGATGCCCGTCTGTTGAGCGCTCCACAGAGCTATAAGAGATTGAACGTTTTCATTCCTTCAGTAAGCTCAGGATCTTACATTTCTATCTGCATATACATCTATGTTGTCCTTCCTGAAGGTATTCTCCTGCGACCTTGCCTGTTATTCGCTCTGAGTCTTCTATAGGTCTTGCCAATAGCCTTTATGGCATTTGCTGTCGTCTGCAATGCCGCAACCGATATAATACCAATTGCTCCAATTGGGAACGTCGCCGGGGTCCAGTCGATTCTTCTCAAAGGAGACACGCGTCTCTACTACCAAGACGAGAGCGGACGTCTGGTGGTCGCTGGAGTCACGGCTCCTTTCACCACCGCCGGCAGCACAACCACATTCCCCCCTGCAGAATTTGCGACAGCAGCTGAGTTACTGTGGGGTACACCCATCGCAGCTTGCACTTATGACAATGGTACCTCCGGATTCTACGAGGTATTTGAATCTCGAGGTCTGTAGTTGCTTCTGATTCCTCTTAGATTCACGTATTCTTCTTCTCTCCGCAATATGTATTATCCGAGTACTATTATTACGCACCCACTGAGACGGAGTATGGTGGTGCAACCTGCAGTAACTGCATCACTCAAGAAGGATTTGTTGCTTCCAGCGGAAGCAAGGTCTTGTATGCCATGGAGAACCCTACTGACAACACCATCCGAGTTGGGTTTATTAGTGCAGGCAGCCCTAACACGTTGAGCGAGGCGGTGAGAAGCCCTGCTGGAGCGTGGTCGGTAGCTACACTTCCCAACGCTTAACCTTCTAATGTAATTATGAAATCAAACCGATGCAAGTGTAATACAGGAATACGACACTTCAACATTCAATGCCAATTTGTTGGTAGCATGTGAGAAGTTTCCACCATATCACAGATGTCCTTGCTCTTCCTTTGAAGTTACATCTTCGCTTCCATTGCTTTCACAGAAGAATGTATTGCCAACTTATCATACCAACTTATCATACCAATCCACTTCCACTGCCACCCTCCGGCTATCTAAGATGAATAGATTCCCGAAAGAGTAATTATGATCATTGAAGCGAAATTGTAATGACACAGGAATAGAATGCGACACTTCAACTTTCAACGCCGATTTTGTCACAGCACGCGACAAGGTTCCACAATTGTCCCCAACAGATTCCCCAAAGGGTAATTAATGCTTATCACAAACAGACGTTCAAGTTCATGTATTGATGAACATCAACCTTGGAAACTTGTAATCTTATTGAGAAACTGAGAAAGCAGATTCAACTATCTAGTTTCCGCAATACACTCCCTTCGCGAAAACTAAAGATCAAGAGTTGGGAAGTGTAGCTACCGACCACCCTCCAGTAGTATGGCGTTCAAAAGGGGACAAAATTGAAGTCCCGCGCGCCCAACATAAAGGTGTTTTCGCGCTACATTCCATCGTTTTTTTGCGCCACATTTGAAAGTCGCAACTTTAGACACTAAGTTCGGACTGCGCGACATTTGGTCAGGAAAACAAACACCGCGCTGTATTAGCATACAAATACATTGATTATCTGACTACTAGTACAAGGTGTTTATGCATCCAGTTCATAGCACGTCACAATGGCAAGTCCCTTGCCAAGGCATCCCGATTGCATGAGCATCACCAAAAGTGTTGGTCCCTGACCTGGCAGTCTGGGGTATCATCAGGGTAAGTATGGCTAGAGTGGGCCAGATCTAGTAGTGGGATGGCAATGTAGGTACAAGGTATTGTACAAAATTGCTAGGCAATGGGACCTGATTGCAAGCACACTGCTTGATCTGGCCCAACCTGGCAATCTATATGCCTGATCTGGACACTCTCTGGCCAGATAAGAGCCTGATCTGGGTCAATCTGGCAATCTATATGCCTGATCTGGACACTATCTGGCCAGATAGGAGCCATATCAGGCCCAACCTGGCATTATGTCTCTACCAATAAATTCTTTTCTAACTCTACTATATAGTACAAATCAAATATATACAACCCTAGAGAGCTTCCATAGCCAGCAGCTGTTCCTTGTCAAATAGTCCCTCTACCAAAAGCTGGTACATTGTGATATCTAAATGCCTTGTTCAGAACAATATACTTTCAAAAAAGACAAATACCTTATATCAAGTTCCTGGACTTGAGATTATTGGATTGCATACAAAATACAAACCAAGTGTGCAAAGAGAGATTTCATGACACCAAGTTCAACCTCATGAAGTATGTCCACTACAAATAGCTTGAAATAGTCAAACTTGGTTCCAAAGGCAGACAGAAAAGCACTCTTTGCTTGAATGAGTGTTTGAGACAACCAGGATTGATACAACTCACACAATGAGGAGTCCAAGACTTGCTTCCTAACAAATTATTCACAGGTTTTCCATCAACTGCCCAGCCTATTTCAGAAAATTAAATGCAATACTGGTAGTTGGGCAATAAAACTTACTATACTGGTACTTGGAGAGCTGGCAGCCACAGTAAGATCAGCATTAAGCTGATGGAGGGAACTTGGGCCAGGAGACTGGGGACCTGAGGGAGGCCCAGGAGGAGGAATCTGACCATGTAATCCTCAAGGTATGACTTGATATTTTTAACTTTGGGTCCCTTGCAATTGTTTCGAGACTTGTGGGTGATCACTCAGATGTGAAATCTTTCCCACATGAATCACAAACAAGCATATTGAGTGCTACTTGTTGTCACTGCACTGGAGGCAAGGGAGCTGATGGGAGTTGATAAAGAAGAGGCCAGGCAATGCACAAGCACAGATTTCAGACCATGACATGCTCAATACAATTTTGGAACGGTTTCTGGGCCTGAGTCAAGAGGCCATCAGGTATCTAATCAAGTTGATCACATTCTGAGTCTTAATTCTATTTCCACTTCCATTAGAATGCTCATTGGAATGGCTCTTCACAGATTCTTGGATGAACAAAGAATGAACTTTCAGGTAATGCTTTTCAATTCTAGGTTGTGAGCAGGTAATGATCAGAGAATCTACTCGTCAACCCAATATATGTATATATAATATATGAAGCAGTAGCTCAGAATGTTAAACCACTGTCCTTGTGAACTCAGAGACATCCTTCCAATTCTCACCAGCATCTTACAAATATTACTAGCTGCGAGTGAGGTCATGTGCTCAGAAAGACCCTGCCAAATCTCCTGGACCTGAGCTGACATGCGAGATTGCCACTCATCGAACATCTGCCATGCGGATTGAATTGCACGGACGATGCCTTCCTCAAAGTTTGCCGAGTTCTGTTGGATGGCCGCCTTCAGAATAGATTTGCGAAAGGTTTCTTGAAGTGGATGGAGAAGACCATCACTTTGAGCGATTCCATCAATGTGCTTCGCGATATCCCTGCAAAAGTTGGATAAGAGACCCGAGATGTCGTTGAGGGGTTCTGACGAGGCTATGACTTTTGAACCTTAAAAACAGAGGCATCGATTTCTAGTTTGATTTCCGGAAGTCTGGTGATTGTATAAACAGAGAGAAATCACGAATGGAGGACCACACCTTTTCGCAATGAGATCTGATAAAATTCCGCTCAACTGCTCGACTAGGTTGCCGGTACGAAGGTTGCCGGTACGAAGATACTTTAGATATAAAGGGTCCAACTTGGAAAAGTGGGTGTCAGTCAAGAAGAATTCGTTCTCTTCTTCTCGAGCTTGCTTCCAGGATATACCGTTCTTTAACGATGTTGAGTCGGGCTGTTTGACGCAATACCAGTTGTTCTTCAGCGGCTGATCTTCGTTCTTGATCAATGCTAGCCAACGGTCTTTGTCCCCTTTGGGAATCCGATCCGGTCCCGTGAGGACACCTATGGAGGTTGGCAGAGGAAGAGAAAGGAAGTATTGCCTACCAATAGTCCGCTTCCCCTTGTCGTGGATGGTATCACCGAAACGTTCGTTCTTGACTTGAGCGAACGCAACTCTGCTGGCTTCTGTTATTCGGCGAAGGTATACTTGACAAATCCACACCCATACCACGTCGGAACGCGAGAGTCGACATCGAAACGATGATCTTTGTCCCCTTTGGGAATCCTGAGCATTCCTAATACAAAAGGCAACGCACTGTGCAACGAAGGCTGCACTGATGGACCGGGTGCTAATAATGCATCAAATCAATGATGAAATGAAAGGGCTAGGGCATACCAAATGACAGCTGTTCTGGGGAGGCTCTGAAAATAATGACAAAGGTAAGCTCTAAATACATGTCGCGTCACACACGTGACTTTGTTGATCCCCGCTTCCATCTCGGCCGTGTCTCTGTCCATTCCTCCTCGTGACTACCATGGCCAAACGACTTCGGACTGACGACGACGATGACGATGACACGACCTCATTCAAGAAAAACAGATTCCCCCGCTTCAATCACGTCCGACGAGCTGTCCACAAATCTGAATCTGCACGCGAATTCTGAGACGTTGCTGGAGAAGTTTGTGCTCCCCTGGTTCCAGGTTAGTGCTCTTGGAAGCGAAGAACACACTTTGGGAGAATGATCCCGACGCCTGTCGAATTTGTTCGGTTCGCTATTGGTAAGTCTTTAGCTTCTTCACGACTATGATCTCAACCCTGATAGACGAATACGAATCCTCTTCGACGGCTGCAGCTGCAGCAACCTTCCTCCCCGGTGCAGACCTACTCAAGCTTTCAGATGAAACGGACCCGGAGCGAAATGCAGCTCCTCGATCATACGTTCTTCGTGGAACATTTTTGGTAACCATGAACCCTCTTCAATGTGAGCCTGTTGCTAGACCTACGTGGGTGTAGCTCTTTCACTGATGCTTATCCCTGAGATTGTTGTTATATGGCTCCTCTCTCTCATGCTGAAGGTATTGAGGTGTCATTCACCAGATAGAGGTATGCATCTGAGGCTCTTCTTTACTAGTCTGGTGATTGACTAGGGACAGCATTGAAGCTAATCCTATCGTTTTCGAACCTCTTGCACGCGTTTCCCATCTTGTTTGGTCGATTGGACTACATGGTCGATGACCGTTCTGATAACGAGTGGTTATAATTGAGTTCCGTGGGCATCTCCTTTGGTATGTACACTGTCATCATCATTGTTTCTCCTCACCTGGGTATAGTTTATGCGTGCTGGTACACTACTTTTGAGGGTAGCTCTTTTGCTCAGAGATTGTATCTAAGATACGCTGGTGTATTGTCGACGTTATTCGGGTTCAGAAGGCTTGGAACTGTGGTCAGTATTCGCGTGTACCGCTCTCATAATCTATCATGCTCACCGCCTTTCTGCATAACGCAGCATTAACACTCCTCCAGGCTGCCTGAGGGAGATCTGACTGAAGGTGTAAGGTCTTGTTCGATGAGGCACGTTCCGCTGCCTCAATGACAAATTTGACAAATTGCATCAGTGAACGCCTGGTCCTTACTTGACACGCTGCTGTAAGTCGACACGAGGAACAGACGAACGAAAAACTGAGGGGTCGGTGAACCGATATTCAGCCTAATCAGCAACAGACCTCTTTCAACAAATTATGACCGCTCGAAAGCCAATGACGGTATCGTGTCTCTGATTGGTAAGCTTAGAATTGTTTACTTACATGCAATCGTAGTAGCTACCCTGAGTGTAGTTCCTCTTTTCTGACTTGATATCTGACATTGACATACAGACTACAACATCGTAGAAAACTGGTGCAAAGGGCTGAGGTTGGTCAGCCCGAAAGGAAGAATCGTATGGATCTGTAAGTCATGAATAACCTTATGCTTTAGACAATGATTTAACTTATCTACAGTCATGGTCTTCGTCTACTGGTCATTAGGTAATTAATTGTACAGACTCCGAGTCGGCGCTAATACTCTAAACAGCATTCGTTGTCGGATCCACCATTCCCCAAGTCCAAAGCATCTCCGGTCTCGTCGTCACCATCTGCATCAGTATGAGGTATGTGCGAGTTTTGTTGACGCTCGAGTAGATGGACGGTCGAGAACATGAGTATTTTGATGTCATTGTATTGATTGTTTTTTGTAATTTAGTTCGTAATAGTATTGCACTTATTAATTCAATCCTTGAACTGTTAAAGTTGAAGACATATAAGCTAGGTGATGCTGGCTAAATCCATACTTGCCAGGTTAGCCAGATCATGCTTGTTCTTCCCTGATTTACCCAGGCCATGTTCATTCTGCCAGGTGTCCCAGATCATGCGTGTCCTTGCCATATGGGCCAGATCAGGCTCAATCTGGCAATACGAGCCTGATCTGGCTTATCTGGCAATATCAAGATGGTATGGCAATCTGGAGGCCAGACACTAGATCCGCTTATAGCCTCTTGCCCAATCTAGGAATACTTACTTCATCTGGGCAGATTGGGCCTGTCCATGGAGGATTAGGGACCAACACTTTTGGTGATGGTCAAGGTTTCTGCAAGCATAGCGACTTGATAGAGGTTCTGAATGAGAGAAGTACCCTTAGCGGCGTTGGAATCATCTAGTTGAGCCTTTGTCTTTGTAAGCAGATTGAAAGACGCATGAAAGAGCGTGAAGTGAATAGAATATACCCTTAATTGCCTCATACGTCTGCTGTAGGCCTGGCAGTGATTTTTTCTTCATGGTGCCAGTAAAGAAGATTGGAAGCACATGGCACTGTCACGGTGTCACGAACTGGACGAATCCGAGTCCACTCTTCCGCGGATAACCATCTGAAAGGCTATTGCCATAGCCATGACGGTATGTATCATACATTAATATGGGTGAGCAATGCAGAGCTTACTTCTAGGAAGGACGAGAAGGGTGTGTTCACTGGACTTACTTCAGTGCAAGGGTTGTGGGCAAGGGGCTCCTAGGATTTGAATTTTATATATCATCTCCCAACTCGAAGCTTTTCATGCCTAGGATCATGGAAATGAAGGTCTGAAGTGATCAATCTCAGCTGTTAGAGAGATAGAAGGTACCCCAAAAGTGTGACTTTTGAACGTGTTACAGACTATATATGGTATGTGACAGTGGCCATGTGCACCTGCCTAATTGGTAAATCGTGCTGGATTGGCTTGATTTCACTTATACATAAAGAGAATGGCTATATAATCTGTTCTATGAAGGAATAAATGTATTGGAATCAATTGCTGTTGCCTTAGAGGTCAAAGACTCGAAGGTTGGTAACATGGGCAGGTCATCACATGATCAAAAAGTTGCCTATTTTAGTAGATAATTCCCACCATGGTAGGTAGGTACCCCTCGACCTCGACCTTATTTTGTAAACCAGGATGGTGTGTAGCATTTTAATCTTGGGAGCCCCTTGGTTGTGGGCTCAAGGGGGTCACAGGATTAAAATCCCGCACACGGAGGTAGGAGTGTCCCTCTCATGTGCATGACACCATAAGGTACCGTAACCTACTCAAAACTTGAATAATGCAGTAAATAGATTGATATCCCGGTTTGGATCGAGAGAAAGGCTCAGATGCCTACTTCAATTAGAGAGTTTATTACTTTAACGTATCGTAGACAATAAAACAATTAGAAGAAGTTTGTGCTAAACAATTGGACTAGGATACGAACTCGGTCGCAAGTTGGTCACGAGACCCTAACAAAAGAAAGAATTTAATTGTTTTCTTGCATCGGACACGCGATCCGAACTAGAATCAGATATGGACTCAGCGAAAACAACCAAATTGAGGTCAGTTTCAAGTGCCAAGTCTGTTTGGATCACTGGAGTTTATTTTGATTAAGTATTTGTTTTGGAAACACTGTAATAAGTAGTGCATTAGTTGGAATAGAGAACAGGAACTTATCCAAACCCGATGGTCGGTCCGCTCCCACCTTGTACGGATCGCCCGATGTCCTTTCTTCGTGTTACCCCAGTGACGGGGGATCGGGGGAAAATTGGAACTGTTCTGACTGAGAACTATTCAAGAGTTGCAATGCATTACTCTACAGTAAGCAGAATACGTGATGGGATAAATAACCAGCGACCCCCTGATTGCTCATTCTATATCCTGATCAGTGTTAGGCCCATGTACTGTTTGTGAAATCACGATAGGTAGGGCTTACCGATGTGATGAAACTAACCAATCTTTGAGCCTAAAATACTAGATAGCATTATAGGTATTTCTATGTCCTGGTGGACCTTTTCCGAGTCGCTATACCTTCTTTCTCAATTCCTTTTGTGAACTGGTTGTTGGCAACATCCAAGCGCTCAATGTCCGTGAGGTTGGAGTCCATATCATCACCACCAATTTGTTTCTCGACTTTGTCTCCCTTCTTCTTCTTCAAGAGCTTGAGAACACGCTGTATCATGCACCTCAATGCCCAATCATCTTGGTAGAATTTTAACCGCAGAAGTGCAGCACGAGCCTATATGTATATGTGACAGGGATAAAAAAGAAGCTACATCAGGAAAAATACACATAGCTAATTCCTTGAAATTACCTGGAAATTCCCTGTAATTCTGGTAATTTGGTAGAATTCTGACTATTATCTGTGTTGCTGACATTTTGGTAATTTAAGCGGTCCCATATGAAATTGAGTGTGATTAGCCCAAGTTAGCCGTAACTTCCCCCGATATTCTTGTCAATTGATCGTTATTATCAGGTCACTAGCTTACTTAGACGGGCATTCGAGAGAATAGTAATGACCTGCATTGCTACTAGGGTTAACAAATGATGCTCTACATCTGTCCAACTCATGATTTACTCATCCCACTCAATGGACCTCAAAATATCTTCCGTCATCATTTTGTGGGAAGCTAGTGGATGCGAAGCACTGGGATACTCTTAGATTGATACTGCCAAGAGGAAAACACGTACGAGGCCCCCAAATAGAAGTCATGGGCAAGACGATGGTAGTTGACTGGCTTCTTCTCCCTCAATAAAGACAATGTCGCACTATGGTGAGCAAATTTTGAGGCAAGGAATGCACCAGAAAAGTCCTTCATTCCACCTTCAGTCCATTGTTCAAGCACTGCAGCCACCTTGGAGAAGGTCAAGATCGTAACCACTGTCAGAATACATAGTCCATACCCCAACTGTTGCCCAGGTCATCAATGATGGCGGAATTTCCGGCTCATCCGGAGCGGATTCAAGACACGATGCAAAGGCCGAAGCATTCTCAGACACAATTCTACCATTCGGCCCCTCGCTGAAGAATGCTTTTTGAAGAATTGTCTTGTACATTGGGTTCTGGTACCATCGCTTTTTGTCAGGGACACCCTATATGCAGCAATCAGTGGTATACATCCATGGTAAGAGGAACATCGTACTTCAGGTGTAAGCAAGCAAACAAACATATCGTCCTGAGTAAACTCCTTGATTTTGTTCTTGTCTGTGGGATCGATACCTAGTATCATTGAGAGCACTGGTAATATCTTGTCCTTGATCTTTGTTCAGTGCATAGACAGCCAGTGAGAAACCTAGCGAGTATCTCTGAATCAGTATCCACGCAACAAAGACTCAGAGACAACACTTACAAGTTTGGCTATCGGCTCAGCATATTGTTTGGGGTTTCCTTCTGACAAGCGATGAGCAATATCACCCTCCCCATCATACCCAAGCTCCATGGCCGCATCAATGCAGGCTTGGAGGGCAATCTTGTCCAAATGGCTGGCGTCCATCGGGTTACGCTCAGCCATAGCTTCAAACAACATCCTGTAATGCCCAAGTTTGATTGCGGACTGAACAACGGACTTGATGTCTTCATTTTGCAAAGTGATATTCATGGTTACGCTGCATGGTAGGACATTAGCCACAATATTTGTTCTTGCCAACCAGTCACTCTGGGTAGTAGTGGCGTCAGTGGACAACCCAGGGGCAGGTGTTGGTAGCTATATGGTAAGTGTTAGTGTTGCCTTTAACACGACAATGATATACCTTGGCTTCATGTTGCTGAGCTCGCTTGCCCATCAGGGCCCTCGCATTCTTCGGCTTCTTGGGCTAACCAGAGTAAGCTGTTGATTCAGATATAAAGAATCCATACGTACAACTGGCTTATCCTCATCCTCACCAGACTCGAGTTCCTCGTAGACGATCCTCTTTTTGCGCTTCGGCTGTGGTGGCGGGGTATCAACTTGTATATTAAATTCATCCTCATCATAGACAGGAACCGTGAACTTGTCATCGTTGAAAGGTATTGTGGCCTTCTTTTTCTTGGGAACCTGGTCTTCGTCTTCAGAGGATGGGGGGAGCTCAAAAGCACCAGAGCTTGAAGAACCCACACTTGACGCACGCGAGAGGGAGTTGCGAGGGACATCTAGATCATGGGAAAGAGCCGAGTTAGAAGCGCTGGTGACATTTTGTTTCTCACTGTCTACCACCATGTTCGATTTGCCAGAGCCTGTTGAAGACCTTCGCAAGCGGCTTGCAAAGACAACAGGGGCCTTGATTCAGACATCAGTGAGTATGAATCTGTTTGGCCGGTGCTTACTTACCTCATCATCGAATAGCTTGCTCGCATCGTTGCGGTCATCAAGACGATCCTCTTCACCATCATCTTCTTCTTCGTTATCTTGTTCAACCTCACTCTCACCAGAGCTTTCCTCGTTGTCCAACTGTTAAGTTTGAGCCTTACCCTTCATCGTTCCTGCTTGCTTCTGGACCTGGGTATCGTCTTCATCGTCTTCATCGTCTAGATTAGGAGCAGCGTGGGCATGCTGAGGTGCTTCTGCAGTCAATATTATCAGGTGGACTGATCCCAATCATGGTGAATTTGTACGTACTCGAGGCAGGCAGATTAGACTCATTTCCAGCCTTCTTGATTCTGTTCCTAGCTGGTTTACTCCTTGTTGGCTTCGTATTGGTGCTTCTCTTGTTTGTATTCTTGGCGCTAGGTTTCCGAGGTTCAGCTAAAACTTTGGTCTAGTAAGTTTTTTTGCCAGACTACCAACTCACCCTCAGTCTGCTCTTCGGTCTGTTTGGTTGCTCGCCGAAGCTTTTTTGGAAGGCCTTCCCTCGCCCGCTTTGCCGCCTCGCCTGTAATCAACAAAACTTGAACAGTAACGTGACTGTTGAAAATGGCTTACGGCCTTTAGGTGTGTTTTCCTGTGGACTATCATCAATGTTCAGACTTTGTTTACCACCAGATGCATCAACGGACGAGGCTTTACCAGCCCATTTATTTGCAAGACCAGTGCTGGTATTTGGCTTGGCCGCCGGCATTGTTGGGTTAGTAGCCTTTGCCATTCGAATTTTGCTGACATATTTTTTGATTATATATCTCTCTTTAATCAGCTAAAAGGTTTGTGGGTCCAATATGAATCTCACCTGTTGTGTTGCAGGGCACACTGGCTTTGCGGATGGTCACGGTTGAGCTGTGAGCGATTTTTTGTTTAAGTTTTGTTTGTCCTCATGATTACAAAGTCACGTATGACGTATTACCACTTGTATCTTAGTTCGATGAACAAATGCAATCCTTTAGTGATAACTCTTTCTTTTGCGATGGATGTGCTCGCTACTTTAACC